>JAXGGA010018359.1:0-22249 GCA_038373865.1 Uloborus plumipes
ATTGCAATAAAAGGGCACGCTAGCATTTAAAAGTGCAAAAGTAAAATGATATGAGTTTAGTTCAAGTGAGATATGGTAAATAATGCGCGCAATAAAAGTATCGTAGAAAATGATGGAAATGGTACATATTTATTATAATTCTGCATTTTTTATATGTTAAATCTAAAATAGTATAATCCTTCCTAATAGCGGATACATCCTAATAACGGACAAAACTTCCGTTTCCGTGACTGTCCGTCAGTCGGAGGTTTTACTGTAATTCTAAAAACTCTCATCAAAGTGACCACTCGGAAAGTGTCTGCTGCAGGTTTGGAGTAATTGCCGATTACGTAATCGTAATCCGAGTAATCGATTAAATTTTTTTGTAATCAAAATCATAATTATAATTTGGAAATGGGACACTCGTAATCGTGTAATCGTAATTTTAATCAAGAGTATTTCTCATGTAATCGTAATTGTAATCTTTCCTTCAATAATATTTAGCCTTGTAATATGCAGTCTGACTTTTTTTTTTTTTTCAAAATATTTTCACCCATAATTTTATCTTAGTTTATGCTTTATATTTTAATGCCCATATTATTTTTCTCAATAGGTATACAAAATAAGGAAAAGTTGTGTATTTATAGATTTTTTAAACATTTTTTCATGCTTAAAAAATGTTAAAATTTACTTGAAGATTTTATAAAAATTTAGTTTAAGAATTGTATTTTAAAGAATTTTATAGTTCCAATATTAATTACATGTAGACAATTTATAAATTGTCAATTTTTATTTTTCGTGATAATAAATTTTTACCAAAATAAATAGATAGTTAATTTCGCAGAAGATAATCAAAATATTACTTGCTGTTCAATACTGTATGATATTTTAAAGGAAGTTTGAATTCTACAGGCTTCGTTTTCCTGCCACTTAACTAAAAAGGTGCATTGAAACTTGAGCCCCCTAGCGAAAATTGCTGGATCCTCCTCTGTATATATAATATATACTAGCTGCCAGGGCAGCTAGATTAGCTTCCTGCGGCATGCTGATGCATAACGTCCCCCCTCTCTAACTTTTACCTCATTCTGAAGTTATATTATTTGATATAATTTAATGTTCATTCGATTTCAAGACATACCACGCACGTGGCCCGGCGTTGCACGGGCACTTCGTGCCCTGAAAGTAGTGAGAAAAAAATTTAAAGAGACTACTCCCCGCCAAGGCGGCTCGCTTACAGGCGCTTCACGCCTTTACTTTTTTCCTATATAAAAAAAATCATTCGAATTATTGAGATGCTTCACGCCTTCAAGATGGTGAGGAAAGTTTCAGTAAGTTCAGCTCGCTCAAAGGAAAAAAGCAGACATAGATACTCAGTTTTTAATATAAGTAGATGGCTCTTCAACAAATAAATGTTTCAAAATATTACCAGTAGCTAGCGATAAAAATTCTACGTAAGTGGCCCGCTTATGAGTTTCGTGTTTGATTTAGTTAAGCCTTCATTCAAAATTCTCATTATCATTTTTATTACTGTTTCATGGCAACCACGTTTTGCAATGCAAGAATGGATTTCATATTTAATCATTTATTAGGCATAATCGCTTTAAACTTGACTACTTATTAATTGATATCTTTGCTAATTAAAATCGTATAATTATATCAATTGAAACTAATGAAGCCTGAAAAATTACCTATCTATCGGTACCTGGTTCGACTTTCAGGTCATTGGCGTTCAGGAGAAAGAAGCGTGACATAGAAAGATAGAAAGATAGTTAGAAAGAAAGATAGTTAGAAAGATACTCAGTTTTTAATATAAGTAGATTCCCCCCAAAGCTGTAATCGTGTAATCGAAATCACAATCGGCATATAATAATCGCAATCAATGACATTTTTTACATAATTTCTAACCGTTGGCTGTAATCGCAGTTGCGATTTGGCAGAGGACTAATCGTTATCGTAATCCCCAATTTTTCATGTTCGTAATCGTAATCGTAATTGATTACATTTTGTCGTAATTGACTCCAAGCCTGGTCTGCTGTGTTGTGAAAATTTCGGTATCTGTCCGATTCGGAAAATTCCAAAACCCAGAGCTGTATTGGTCCCGTTGCTGCCCGATTTCAAGCCACATGGTGAACGTACTTTCGATTGTGAAATAAAAAATAGAGAAGATAGAATTCCCTCTTTTGAAAATTTTTTTTTTAAACATCGGCCAAGCATCGGCATTTAAATGTTTTCGAGGCCGATGGGCCGATGTTTTTCCTAAGTTAGCATCGGCGGCCGATGCCGATGGCCGATGGAAAAAATTTCAACCATCGGCGCCGATGCATCGGCCTGGCCGATGCATCGGTCGAGCCTTAATATCCATTTATATATATATAGATAGATAGATGTCTTGAGATAATATACATAGATATATATCAAAGCACAGCCAATACCACTGAAGCCTCAGACTTAAAATTTGGCAAATGATTACGAAAGGATCGACTAAGAAATGATTTTTTGAAATATCAATTAGTTTGGGAGAAATTCACTAAAACCCTTTAATTTCTGTGAAATTGAAAGCCTGTGATTGAAATTTCAATCCCTTACTTTCGAAGTCTTTCCTCCATTGAAATCATTATTCGGTACTCATCTCAACTTTTGGCCGTTAGCGAATTTTAAATTTGATATTGTTTTGTCTTTTTGTCTCTCAGGTGATTCTTCGAGGCTTTTCTCAAGTCAAATGTTAATGTTTCTGTCTTTTGCTTTCTCTTTTCAAAACTGGAAACAATGTTGTTAAGAACATCACAGATAAAACACCATGTACACATGGGTGACCTGCATTTTCAAAGAAAATCAATACTTTAAAAGAATCGTTAATGACAGTTAACATTTCTAAAGTACATTTACACTAAAAAGAATAAAATAAAAATATTTTTTTAAAGAAAATTGTACCGACTTTATAACTTCAATCGCCAATCGACAAGTGCTCTAAAAAGTAAAAAAAATAATTTTATTCTTTGAACACCGTCGATACTACATTTAAATATCAGTTTTGAAATCGGCGCAGAAACACTAAAGAGAGTCATTCTAAACTATAATTCAACTATAAGTATAAATTTCAATGAATACAAGTTCTTTAATCGCATTCGCACACACTACATTAACAACCACATATTTATGTAATGGTACAAATATTCAGCTCTTAATTTTCAATGGTTTCTCTGAAAAATGTAGTAAACATCATTTTAAGTTTTTGCTCCTACTTCAAACTTATGTTGAAATGTAGTATCGATGGTGTTAGTTTTCACATTTTAGAGCATTTGCCGGTTGCCGATTGAAGTTATGAAGTCGGTACAATTTTTTTTTCAAAAATATTTTTATCAGGAAAATAAAATGGCCAGTTTGTTGTTCCCGTGCAAATAAATTCCAAATCACAAAACGACTAAATCAGCTACTTCAAATTCGATGAAATGTTTCAAACACCGATTGTAACTGCTGCTTTTACATTTCTTAAAAATGGAGTTGCTAGTTTTAGTTTATAAGCATCAAAGTGAAAATGGCCAATAATTACAGTCGAGTCTCTATTACTCGAAGTCCCAAGAGACCGGCTAAGAGCTTCGAGTTTTTCGAAGTTCGAGTTACAGGAAGTTCCCACAGCCTTTTCAAGAGTAAAAAGATCCAATGTAAACTTCGAGAAAAAGGACTATTCCAGTTATAAGGCTTCATGTTGTCGAGTCTCCACTGTGTACCCGTTTCCCCTAAAATAATGTCGAAACAATTGAGAACCCAACAACGAATCCAAGCTCCCCGCAATTTCTGTGCGCTCAACAGCTTTTGTGGTGCTGCCATCTACTAAAACAAGCGCGAAGCATTCCTTCGAATTTGTGATGCTGCCATCTGTCTGCAGCATGCAGAACGAAATCCTACGGGGAAGGCTCACGGTGGTCCTGGTGCCAAGAAGTTCGAAAATTCAGATTCTTTTACATCGCGGGACAAAACCTGTATCGTGTCAAGTCGTTTACCGCATCTCGTAACTTCGTAAATTTTTTGTATTTATCATCATTTTACTCTCCTTAATAAGAAAATCCAATGTTCCCATCGTCAAACTTGCACATTTTCTGTATTAAAAAAAAAAAAAGTAAGCTCAGAGATATTGTGAAAGGATGTTTGGTGGCTGGCCTGCGTCTAGACGGCCTCACACCATAGCATCTACAGTCTTGAAACTTGGTGCAAAATTAGTTCGAGCCCCGTAGATTTGCACCTTGGAGCCATTTTTCTTAATCTCGAAATAGTTTCTTTTTAAATTAATTTTTTATACATAAATTTCCCGTACTTCACTAAATTAGGGGGCAAAAAAAATCCCCACCCCCAAATGTTAAATATCGTTAGAAAGAGTTTTTTTTTTTCTGAATAAGATGTTTGCTCCATTTCTCTCCGTTAATTGTTACAGGAGATAGAAGTGATTCTAATTTAGCCATTTTTCAAGACTCACCTCGAGTAAAATTACATTACATTCAAACAAACTGCTCCAAAACTTTTTCAACAAGGTCGCGTTCGACAAACAAAACCGGTGACTCTTTGTTTTGTTTATTGCTTCTCTTAACTCAACAACATATACAATATAGCTTTTATCGCATATTTTCTTCACTTTGTTTTTTAGAATTTAAGAAAGGTTGTCATTATTCTTATGGTATTTTATTTTGTTTAAGTAATTTTACATGACATTGCATATTTTAGGGTTTTTTTTTCTTCTGCGAGGGAATGAAACTATATTTTTAAATTATGTACATTTTTTATTTTCATTTTTCATATCTGGATTGGGGGGGGGGGGTTAGGGGGCACTTTTGTTTGTTTGGCAAATTATTTGAAATTGTAAAGAAACTGCGACTGTGCTTTTATAGGGTGTATGAGCATTTCAGTTCAAGAGAATGATTGTTTGACATCACGAGGGGCGGGGATTATTTTTTTTCTCAGCAGGGATGTCATATTCGGTGGCGTATACTGTCTGTTTCGTATTGTGCGCCTGGGAGCCACGGACGCTTCCATCTGAAAAAGGGGAGATAGGTTTAGGATGCGCACTACCCGATGCCTTCAGCTTTTGTTCGCTTACTACTTCCTCGTTGCTTTTCCCCCCTATTTCGAGAAAGTCCGAAGAGACTTGGCGCGTGCGCAGATGTCTCGGAGGTCGCACGAAAAATTTTTAGACAGTAGTCGATTTGACTCCAAGGCACTAGAATCTGGTTGGTGATCGAGCCGCCGAAGGCGTTGATGTTATCGATGCAGGCGACAAACGGGGGTTGGTGAGCGAAGCGGGCTGGGGGGCAGAGGCGCCTAGTTTTGTAAACAAAAAAAATGTGTCAAATTCTGAAGCTTATTTCACTTCTAAGGACAAATACAGTTAACAGTAGACGTGGTGCTATTTTCATTAAATTAATAAAAACAATAGTTAACTTGCGGTGTCAAAAGAAAATTCATTAAAAAAATACACACACAAATTTATATATAGAATAAAACTCCGTCAAGTTCATTTCTCAAAATCCAGTTACGAAGGCTGAACTATGGATCTAAAGGGTTTTTGACTTAAAACCCTCATATTCTATTCACTTTTTGTTGAGATCTAGTGGTTTATCTTTTGTCTTTACGCTATTGGTAAAGGAGCTTTTAAGCTTACAAGTTTAAAATAAAATTACTTTTTATAAAAATGGCTTTAACAGGTTTTGAGTCTACACGATTCACATACTCTTTGGCCCAACTCCCTGGAAATTTTTTAAATGGCTGCCCTGTCTATCTTCATAGAAGAATGTTTAGTCCCAGTTTCTATTTTGTACTTAATCATCATGCTTCAGAAAGAAGACTCAAAACTAATAAGCAAAATTAAACATTTTAATACTCATTATTGCTTCAGCACAAAAAATAATACAATCACAGAATTTCGAATATCATTAAAAGCTTACACAGGGGCTTGATTGCTGTAAACAAAATGGCTCACAAAATGCACACGTCAATATAACATATACAGTAGCTTCCAGCAAACAACAGACAAAGACCAGCTTCGCCCACATCAACAGGACAGCAACATTTTTGTTGCAGCAAGGGATGATTCAAAATGACAAAACTTATATTACTATGATTTAAAGACGACCCTGGAAATAAATGAGGAACTTACGTACAGTTTCACTTTTAACTATGTATGTGTCAGAAAATAGAGCTGTTGAGATAAAGTACATGAATAATAAATTATAAGAGCTCTGCATATTACAAATACAATGATCAAGTGTTACAACAAAACAGTACAACAAAATTAACCTAAAAATGAGATTTTTCTTTTTTGTTTCATTTTGTCACAGAATATTTGTTAAATACACTTGAGAAGTGAAATCCTGTGAGAATTGAAAAATCTTCTGTAATCTCTCAAATAGTGATCTACCGCTCAAATTCTCTAGTTACTCAATAGATGGCACTACTAAAGCAACTTTTTTTACATGTACTGTAAGCTGCGTTATATTTTGACTTGAATGATAGATCCCCAACCAAACCTTCACCAATTGTTCTTTCGCTGCTCTTCTTGTCAGTCTATTTGAAGTTTCAGATAATACAAAATGTTGGATAAGAAAGTCTTGGATATAAACAGTTTTTTTTCTCCCTTTTAAAATGCAAAATTTGTAAGGAAACTGAGTTTTTTCAGAACTAAGTGGTATTTTATTCTCTGCATGTGCTTTACCCCTACAAATTTAGAAAACCATTACAACAAGCACATTCCAAAATATAAAAAACTTTTAACGTGAGAATTTGCTTGTTGTTTTGAGAACCATATACATATAACAATGGTAATGTAAATGAAAAGGTAAAACGTATTTATAATCAGCAAAAGAAAAAAAATAACAATCCACATCTTTCTAGCAGTAGAGTAATAATTTTAAGCATTCCAGGGAAGTCTGAAAACACAGCAGCTTATAAAATTTAGACTTCATTTCTTTCTACTGGAAGAAAATATTGTATATATTTCTCAAGTAAAGTTTCAAAATTTATACCTAGTAAAAGAATAAAATGAACATTTTGGCAAGAATATGGGCTTTTCTTTTCCTTCCTTGTCCAAGTTTTAGAATTTGTGCTATCAAGCACTAATTCCTTAAAAATTGGGCTCAAACTTCTTTACATTAGTGAATTTTTTGAAAGAGTAAAAATAATTTGTACTACACAACTTATGAAAACATATGGTACAGCATTAATAATTTACAAAGCTGAACTCATGCCACAGAAAATAATTGTGAACCTTTTCCAAAGAACAGAAAAATATTGGAATGTTCTCAGTTGGTAAAAATGGAGTTATATGATAGTTACTGAAATGTGTGATAATATATCGTTTTATTTTTTTCATATACCATACATAATTTTGCAATAATTTTTCTTGGAACTAATTTTTAGGCATTCAAGAAGGTGTAATTCCAAAAACATATTTACACAGTATTTTCTAATATACCGTATTTTTCGCCGTACAAGACACACCGGTATATAAGACGCACCCAATTTTAAAGGAGGTAAATCTAGAAAAAGAAGATTATGAACCAAATTCTGTATTAAAATATTTTATATCAACTGTATAATGTTAACAGCAGTTTAAGAAAAATGTTATGTCAACCATGTAACATACTAACGGCCGTATTCTCAATGCCATCTCACCGCGGAGATAACACTCGGACTATCCAAATCGAGTTTTAAGCTAAAACTTGTATTAAACGTTTCGCGTATTCTCCAAGTCGTTTTAAGAGCCGCTTAAGAGAGCGGAGTGTTAGTTGAAGTTGAAATGAAACGGCAATCGCCATTCGCTATAATGACTCACGTGACATTTTCTATTTGTTAACTGCATCCTTAACGGCTTGATTTTGTTTGTTTATCTCATTTTATGCAAAGCGTGCTTTTATATCTTTCCTCTTTTATTTGAATCTTTCGTAAAATAAAAGCATAGAGCATTCGTAAAATAAAAGCAATAATATGACTCAAATAGCAACTTTACAGCTATCGAATTAGAAGCATTACTGAGCCTTACAGGTTACAAAAAATATAAACGCATAATTGAGTGGTTGCGCTCTGTGGTGTCTAGTATTAAGTGGCTGAGCATAGTAATTATACAGCGTACTTCTGCTGGGAAGATTCCAAGTCATAAACAATTAATGAAAACATAATATTTCGTGTTTTTTAGAAAAAATAATTACTAGCTTAATTTTACGTCACATTATCTTCTGGCCAGTAAAATTTTTGCTTGGCAAGAATTGGGCCATCTAAGATTTACGGCAACCCTTGTGTTATCTCCGCTGCGTAAGAGAACTGTTCGGATAATAAATAAAGAAAATATTAAAAGTTAATTTGTTGGTAACTATTTTACAACTTGGCATTCAATTCTATTTCTGTATATTTACTTTTAACGTATCAATTTTTTACCTTATTTAACAGCCTTTTTATTTGCCGGTTTATTCTGCATTTTAATGGCTTTTTTAAATTAGTTAGCGAATTATTTTTCATTTTAACTGATTCTGAGTCTTGTTTTGTTCCTCAAATAAGTCCAAATCGACCAACTCAAAATGTTCTACACGATCCAAATGACTGGCGTCCATGTTTGTTTACGAGAAAGGGATGTAGGGAAGGAAATCTACGCTTAACCAAAGCTTAAACCGCCGGCGTCGGGGGCACAAGCGAAGCTTGAAAAAAGGGCGTGTTGTGACGCAATTTTTTGCCAAGCCGGAGTGGAGAATACGCTTATTTTGCAGCCTCGTGTTAAGCCTTGCTTAATACTTAAGCGTCGGTTAAAACGGCTTGGAGAATACCAGTGTAAGAGCTATCTTTACTCTCATAAACAGTCAGCAAACAGTGAAAGTAACAAAAATAAGGCTGTCATATTTGGGTGACCATGATGGGCTTTTGTATTTGCCGTATAAGACTCCTCCCCCCCCCCCCCCCCCGATTTTGGGGAGAAAAAGTGCGTCTTATACGGCGAAAAATACGGTAGTTAATTTTTATGGTGCAACTAGGGTAAAGCTTTGTTTCAGAATTATGCTATGCGCATTTAAAATTGGAAATCAATTTTCTTGTGTTTAAATTTGACCAAAAAGACCACCATTAAAATGATGCATTTGTGATACATATTTAAGGAAAATGACTTATTACAGTTTCATTGAATAAATATTTTTCAACAATGAGTTTTATTATGTAAATAATTTTCATAGATTTTTATAATAATTATAATAGGTTTATGGGTGATTTAGATTTGTTGGTTGCATAAAATTAAATTTGATGATTATAATTTTTTCAAGAATTGATGGGAAAAGGTTTTTCTTTAAAAATAAAAAATATTATAACTCATGAAACTTCATGTCAATTTTTGGCAAGAGAATAGTGAAAATAAATACCACAATAAATAAATAAATAAATGATCGATTCATTGATGTTCAACATAATAAAGATACAAAGAATTAGAAGGCATTTTTTGAAAATGTTCAACAAAAGTAATAAATGGTGGGGAAAATCATGTGCACTTGAAAGTCTTTGACAATTATTCACATCATATTTGTTGTTTTCAATGTCATAACAACAAGCAACAGTCATACATAATACAAATGTAACAAGAACATTTATAATATTTCAACAACAGTGCAAATATAATGATAACATGTAACATGAACAAGCACATGCAGCAGGTATTATCACAAGGTAATGCACAAGATCTGTATGCGTAAAAAATAGAACAAGTAAACAGAAAGACTTTTTTTAATTGTAACTACTACTTGCACAATAAATGGAATGATAAAAAAAAATAACGAAAATTATAATTTGGGAATAACCAAGAATGACAGCATGCAACTATTTAAAAATATGTACCTTTACTTTAAACAGATTGTAACAATTCAAATTGAGATGATTATCTAACTCATGTAGAAGCAATTCTATTAATTTGTAATAGTAATGATATTCAGCAGCAATTACTTAATGAAATTAATAACTGTCTGATTCCTTTCTTATAACAAATGACAAATCTAAAAAAAATGTTCTAGCAGTTGCATCTAAATAAAAAACAGATTCTTTTTTTTTTTCTTTTCAACTCTTTCTGCAGTGTTTTTTGTTACAAAATAGAAAGTTTTGAATGCCATGTAAAATACATTTCAGAAAACAAAGAAACAGTGTTTATGATATAAATTTCTACACTTGGCTTTCTGACTAGCAATTGGTAATATTCTGAAGTGGCCGCTGACATTTACAAATATATTTTTAAATCTTAAGTCAGAGAAATTGAGTTGCTGTAAAACAATAGCAGGAATTACTGTGACTCAAAAATAAAAATAAATGTAATAAGCAACAAATGATGTACATGTCAAGAGTAAATATATATGAAAAAAAATGCACGAGTAAACATTAGTTAACGCAATCTTTAAATATGACTTGAGTAAAGAACATTATAAATTCATTCAGAAACAGTATAAAAAAAACGCTGAATAACAAAGAATAGGATGAAACTTGCATTTTCAGTAGCATCTGTAATTTTTATTTCTTATTATTATCATGTATATGTATGTATGTGTATGTATATATATATATATATATATATATATATATATATATATATATTTTTTTTTTTCAATTCTGTCATTCCATTTCTTGTTGTTCTATTTTTCTTACAAAATCACAATCAATTTGTTTTATAAGAAAGGGTAAAACTAATTTTCTTCAAAATTAGGTATTGTAAAAACAGGATACACTAAGACTTAAGATAGAAAACAAAATTACAAAACTGTTTCTTTCTTTTTTGAAAAGAAGATTTATTTGAACATAAAACTTCATCAAAGCAACTTTTCAACAATATATTAAAAACACTTTCCATTTGTATTATATAATTGAGTGTTATCTTTTTAAATTTGGATTACATTACTTTAGTACCTAAACCTTTGTAACCTGAGTGCAATATTAACGGTTAGTCTATTTATGGTTTAAATATTACCTGTATGCTTATCAGCATACATGCTCAACTCTACCCAACTGTTCTAAAAAATTAGAAAAGCAAAACTATAAGTATTCTTATATGGCTAACTAAAATCCTACAAGAAGTTCTTGAAAGGACACCAGCAAGAAGGGCTAATTTGCTAACTACTTCAAACTGGAGGCTAAAGTATACTTTAAAATAAATGTTTTTAACAGCAGTTTAGAAGTATAATTTGAAAGCTATGAAAATTGGATAACCTATAATAATTATGAAAACCACTACGTTAATAATTGAATTTTATCAATGATATCAAAATTTGATGTAGCGTGTATAAAAACCTCTTGTTAAATAATTAACAATATAAGTTATAAATGTAATAGGAGATTTTCCACTCTTATTAATTAGTAACTTCACAGATGGCGCCACTGAGTTAATTTTTAAATAATTGATTTTTCTACCACTGATTGCTGCTGCCACCTATAAAGTAGAAATTTAGAACCATAATTCGCCTGACAACAATTATCCAATTTAATATGGAATGTAAACTTTCTTAAAAGCATGTAAGAATAAAATGACGAATATATGTTTAGATGGAAATGATAAACTTTTTAATATAAATGGAGAAGAAAAAAAAAAAGAAGAGGAAATGGACATAATAAATGACTCTTACATTTAGTGGTAAACAATGAAACAATTGTTCTAAACTAGATGACATCTATTTTTATATTGATGTTGCATATGACCCATCTACTAGAAATGAAAAATCAATTCTAGAATAAAATAAAATTCTACGTAAATGAATAATTTCCTTAATCCATCTTCATGACAATTTTCCCAACTCGAACACTTGGCAACTTTTTCATTGTTTCTGGCACAGAGTCGAATGACACGGTATGGTAAACGTTTGGCCTGAAATTGAATATGAGAAAAATAAAACCAGATTATTTAAGGTTTACACATTTAAGGTAGCATATACCCCATAATATTTAAAAATTCACAACTCTAAGTCCTTTTTCTTAACACATCAGGGCTTATTTTCGGGTTTTAGATATTGGCTTCTGTTGTTTCTGTAGTAAACTTTATCTCAATAAAAGTGCAAACTTTCTGGTTATTTTAGTTTAAAAATATTGGATCAACAATTCAATTTACTGGAAAGGGAACAAAGAAGGGCTACAAGGTTAGTAAATGGATTTTCCAATTTAGACTATGATTCCAGATTTAGAATGCTTAATATGTATAGTCTTGAGTAAAGAAGAATCAGAGGGGGCATGATTCAGTTGTTTAAATTTATTAAAATGAATACCATTACGGGGTTAGATTTTTGCACGGAAAGAAGGACAAGGGGTCATTGTTTTAAGCTGTTTAAATCTCAGGCTAATCTGGAAATTCGGAAAAATTACTATTTTAGAAGGGTAGTGGGAACTTGGAACAGCTTACCGGAAGAGGCAGTAAGGATGAGGCTATTGATCTTCATTGGGATCTATAATTTGACTAGGACCAGCCCAGTTGGGCCCAGAGCCTGCTGCTGGTCGTCGCATTTGTATTTGTATTTATATATCTATGTTAATACATCTCTTTCATATATAGTAGGGAGACAAATCGGGCATTGTTACTTTTTGAAAGTATGGTTAGCCCTGCTTTCACAAATACTGCACTTAAACGAATACAAATACTATTCGATTAAGGGGGGTATTTGTTTAAGTGGGGATCTTTAACATTGCGTCTATGGCATGGAGAAGTATTCGACTCCAAGAGGTTTCATTCGTATAAGAGGGGTACTTGTTTATCCTTTACCCGACTAAGCAGGGCTGACATTATTTCAGTATCTTCCAAAAATAAAATCACAAAAGTGCTGAGAAAACATAAATAATTAGATATATTAAAAATAATCAGCTATCTAATTGTTCAACGTATGGTAAGGCTTACATAATCATGTTAATTCTTTACTGAATTTTCCACTAAAAACTTTAAAAGGGTTTTTTGAGCAGGCCCAAAATTCACTCAATATCACATTTAGGAAACTAATATGAGGATTTTAATATTTAATTGTTTCCTGTACAAACTGCGACATTCAAATGATCATATTCTCACTGAAACAATTACCAACCTTATGACACCATCAGCAACCTTTTCCATGATGTCCATAAGAATGTCTAGTGAAGTTAAGGACATAAAACTTTTACAACAGAGAGAAATATTAAACATGAATCCAAATGCAGTAAATGCAATACACTGCCAACTCTATCATTCCATCCAAGGACTGCAGTTTCGTGCTTGTTTGCCCTCGTCAGCCTCGAGTAGGACGTAACAGAACTGGGGGCAAATATCCTCTAATAGAAGCTAAGAATGCCAAAAAACTGGTAGCGAATGCAACGTTAGAAAATCATTTCATTTCATTTCACACACTCCAGGGCCCCCGTACCTACCACAGTTGTGGTTTAACCGGGATAGGGCCCTGAAGAGCGCTCTGTTATTTTTGAACCAGAACCAAGGGTCGAGCAAACCCTTGGGCCAGCACCCCCAGAGGTATCGTTTCACTTGGAGGACTTTGTGACCACGACATTTATAACATCCCCCAGCCATCATTAATCAAGACGGTGGATCTTTGATCGGCTGGGATCGAACCCTGGTCCCTCCGGTCACGAGTCCGACGCCTTACCGATCGGGGCACTACGGCCCTGACATTAGAACATCAACAATAACTCACTGCTACATGAATTAAGATGTTTTCTGGAAATAGTGCAAATATAATGATAACATTTAACACGAGCAAGTGTATGCTGCAGGTATTATCACAAGGGAATGCGCAAGATCTGTATGCGTAAAAAATAGAGCAAGTAAACAGAAACACTTTTTCAAATTGTAACTACTACCTGCGTAATAAATGGAATGATAAAAAAAAATAACAACAAAAATTATAATTGGGAATAACCAAAATTTATAATTGGGAATCCAACTATTAAATAATAGGGTAAGTGCTCCAGTAGTCAGCCGGTCTCTAGTAGTCGGCCACAATAACATAAAACTCCTCATAAATAGTAAAATTTTTATTAAAAAAAAATATATATTTTTTTTTAATTCTAAAAATTTTATTACTTGGAAATTCAAAATAATAATAATAACAAAAACGGATGCAGAAATTCAAATCAATTCATTTTCTCTTCTTTTAATTGTAGATTTAAATCATTTTTAAACCTAAGGACTAATCTTGAAAAACTTAAATCTCATCGAGCTTACATACACTATTCTTAGTCAGTACAACCTTTCTGGGTTTTTTTTTTTTTTTTTTTTTTTTTTTTTTTTTTTTTTTTTTTTTTTTAATTTTAATCCTGGGAATTATGCTCACTTTTCAAAAATCGGCAGGAGGTGAAAATTTTTATAAAATTTAGTGTCATAAACAGAAAATTAGGAAATCAACTAGGGATCAATTAGGACCCCATATTTATGTTCAAATCTCAAAGGAAATCAATTATCATTGATTTTTTTTATCCTACACCAGGTCTAATCATAACTAGGGCATTTCACAGTATTTGTGACATAAGGGTGTCCGTAACAAAACTTTGTAAAAGTTTAAAATTTTTACATATATTGAAAAAGTACATTCTAAAGTATATGAATGTCATATTGTTTTCATAGTTCACTTTATATCATGTTTGTAATTGCACTCAGAACATTGAAAATGCAATTTTCACTGTTACGGACTCTACATTGAATTTTTCTTTAAAAACTAAACTTTTATTTCAATTATTGTTACTGACTCTATAGTCATCATTTTCACAATTCATAATTTTTTATACAACGCACTTTATTGTTAGCTATATTAGAGGTGAACCTTTACTTTATCTGTCTCAAGTACCAGTTTTGGTTTAAAAATCGGTTTAAGCCAGATTTAAAGAAAAATTCAGTGTAGACTGTAGACAGGGGTGATTGTAAGTTCATGAAAAAATACCTGAAATTTTTGAAGAGAAGTGTGTGTGGGGGGGGGGGGGGTGCTTTTTTCAAAAAACTAAGGCTCCTATTATTTAAGCACAGTTAATTTTATGATTATACATATTTAATAATAAATTGTCTTTCATAAACAAACAAGACACATTTCATACATTCGAATAGTTTCAAATAGTTTCTAGTCAAAAATAATAGAATGACATCTTAACATTTTTGCTCGATGAATATTATTAGTAATTATCGGAAAATTACCGAAAATTCGAAAAAAAAAATACCGAAGGTGGGAAGACAAAAGCATAATTAAAAATATTTTACTTCCGGTATTTTTGACCATGAAAATACCGGAAATCCGGTAAAATACCGAAACACAATCAACCCTGTGTAGAGTCCGTAACAGTGAAAATTGCATTTTCAATGTTCTGAGTGCAATTACAAACATAATATAAAGTGAACTATGAAAACAATATGACATTCATATACTTCAGAATGTACTTTTTCAATATATGTAAAAATTTTAAACTTTTAAAAAGTTTTGTTACCGACACCCCTATGTCACAAATACCGTGAAATGCCCCAACTGCTGTCTTTGTCTGACAACTCAATTAGTTGAGAAAAACACTTCAAACAATCACTGGCAGTACTTTCAACAACTCATAAAATCTGGGACAGAAATTTTAGTGTAACATCACTCATGTCAGAATTAGTTCATAAACGCAATGGAGATTTTTTCTAAGAGAGTGACGTTCTGTTTCTATCCCAATATTTACAACATTCAGAGATTGAACAATTCACTTGGATTAGGAAAACCCAATAAGGAACTATTTTATAGGTTGGAACTAATTTCATATCGACAGGTCTTGAATTTAGTTGTGATGATTATTTTGATGGCACGGTAGCAAACAGGAGGGTCTGGTTGTGGAAGGTTTATTGCTATTGTGAATGATTAATTAGCATTTCTGCAAAGCTTTTTTTTTTTTTTTTTCAAAATCCTGGTTTTAAATTTTGAATGATAAGTCATTAGATGTCTGTTGATTCTGCTTAAAACAAAATACTTTACAATAGTCGTTTGAATAGCGAACAAAGCATATTTTCACTATCAGATAGGTATTTACCAGCTCTTAAAATAAAGAAAAATTACTTGAAAAGTCCTATGAAATACATTTTTTAACAATATAAATTTTATAAAATCAGTTTTTTTATTGAATTATTTGATTTTCATATAAAACTATTAAATTTTCTAATTTTCTCTATTTTTCTGCATATATAGCAGGGTCTTTCCATGGTAACTCAGGTTACATTTGATACACTTGTGCCTGGTTTAACACTTATTCTAATGGGAAAAAAATGTTTTGGTCAGGTTATTGATTTTTTTTATTTTAAATTACTTTTAACTTACTTAGGAAATGCAAAATATGTTAATGCATACAATAATTATTAACCACTAAATTAATTTTTTTTGGTAACTCAGGTTACCTAAAACAGACATCTGACATACTTAGTTCACTAAGAACTTGAAATTGCGTTCTTTTTAAAAGTTTTGATTGATACAAAGTATTGTACATAAATCTATAGATTCCAAGTTACTTTAAAACTTACATTTGCATGTAAATAACTACGTAGAGTTTTTCCATTAATTATTCACTCAGTAACTCAGGTTACAAATGGTTGGTAACTCAGGTTACATATCACAAAAATTCTTTTAATATTACTTTTTTTAAGCTATCTGAAAAAAACACTATTGCCAATAGAATTTAACATATTTTTGACAAAATCAAATAAAAATTAACCAAAAAAATTTGTTTTGAAAAATGACTCGCATGTCCCACTTTCTATGGAATGACCCAGCATACTCTTACACCATTTGTAATAAATTAGATTCAAAACATACATTTGCACTACGTAAATAACAGTGTTTAGGATTTTATGAAATTTTGAAAAAGAAAAAAACTGAAATAAAATTATCCAACTTATATTTTAAAAAAAAAGAGGGTTAAAAGTTATTTTTTACTTAAAAAATTATTTTTTCTTCCACTGATCACAGCAACAACAAAAAAATAATAATAGTAATTAAATGCACACAAACATAGAAACATGCCTTTCCAATCAAAAGCAAAAGGATACGGAGATACTGTCCTTGCTGCGTAGACGATAGGGTCCAAGCGTGCTCAAACAAAAATCCAAGGCTCGCACATTTCAGGAAGAGTAGTCTTGAATTTGGCGGGTCCAACTGCAGAATACATGATTGTGATTAGAGGAGTCACAATAGTAAAAAATATGATTCTTTTTCCATTTTTAACTTTTTCCTAAGAAGTATTCCATCATAAAACCATCAAAATATTTTAAAGTGATTTTTTCTCTCTTTATTATAAAAGAACAATTAACAAACAAAGTTTTTTTTTGTTATTAACCCATTTATGCCCAAGTTTTTGTAACAATTTTTTTCAGTTTTTATCTGCTTAAAACTCTTACTTGGAATGGTTTACATACATTTTAGGCTTGAAATAGTTTGCCGCTGCCATATTTAAGTTATTTAACGTCCTGTTTATAGGATATTTTGCAGATATGTGAGCAAAATACGACCTTACTTGACTTTACTTTTGCAAAGTAACATTACAGGACTCATATGCCAGGTGGCATCAGTCCAACTCACAGAGACAAGCTAAAGCTCTCAACCAACGTCAACCCTGGCTGAGGTCTAGGGAGCTACTAAGTTTGAGCAGAAAGGAGATTAAGACGTCCATCTGACTTCTCACCGGACACTGCTCTCTTAATAGACACCTAAACTTGTTGGGTATCACTGATGACCCAGCTTGCAGAGGCTGCCTAGAGGCGGATGAAAGTTCAGGACATGTTCTGTGCAAATGTGATTTTTATTCTGTCTACAGGTTTGAACATTTGGGGTACCATTGTTTAGATCCCCACAAACTGTCTAGCATTCCTGTTAATAAGCTAATCTTTTTTTAGGTGCATATCTCATTAATTTGTACCTTAATTGAGAAGTTATTTTGAATGACCTTGGTTTTATTGCATTTTCGGATATATTACACCTTTTTATTGTCTATGTACAAGACTGAAATAATGAGGGGTTACTGTACTATCATAATACATCTTATTTTAAAAATAAACAATAAAACAGATCAAATGAACAAATTAATCATAAACAGGAACAAAATTATATACAGGTGAACTTCTTACCTGAAGATTTTCTTTTGATGTAATCCATCGCCCCCCGACAGATAGTGCCGATATGATTTCATGTTTGCTCGGGACTGGATAGGTGTAGTTGTCGTTAGTCAGTATCCTGTATTCGTTGTCGGAGAAGAGGGTCACGCCGTTGTCGATGATCAGATCGACCCCCAGCCCACCGGATTCCTCCATGCACGCAGACCAGATCATCTCGCTGTTTCCGTTTCTGAAATTTCCACTTCGAAAGGAGTGGGATTTTTTCCTGAGGTCTATGATCAGGGCCAGCTGATCCTCCAGACCTTCCAAGTAGAGTTTCTCGTCCTCGGAACTCACTGTGGTGATGACCTGCAATGATATACAAAAACCTGAGGTATAACTTTGATACACCCCCAAAAATTAAGCGCCAAATCTGGCACTCCCTACGAGTTTTTTAAGGTTGATGTTTCTTATTTTGGTGTTGCCACTTTAGATTTTTTCAGCTTTTAGGTTTTCGCTGTGCCAAATTTAGTATTTTCTTGTATTTTGTACCATTTTTTGAGTTTTTTAAAAAAGTTTTGGGGCAACTTTGTGGCAATATGGTTGTATTTTGCTTGGCAAGAAAAAAAAGTCGCCAATTTTCCGATTTGAGAGGTATATCAAAGTAATTCCAACCTGAGAGAGAGTAGAAAGGAAAAAGAGACTTTTGGTGCATTAAGAATACATTGAAGATTGTTTCAAAGGTCTAACACCAGAGCCAATCCTTGATAAATGTTTACCTATGTGCAGACCCAAATGATATCAACCAACACACAAATGCCATGTGCAGAAAATGTTCAGAGTTTGCAGAGTTTAGATATGTTTTTTATACAAATTGCTTTGTACTAATTTTCTCTCTGTATTATGTCTTAATTTTCTTGAGTGTCTGTTTGTATTACATATGGATGAAAGAGACACATTATTAATCATGATGTTTTAGAAATCATAACAGTCTCAAAGTGACATTAAACTTGCACTTGCTTTTTTTTTTTGGCAATATACGCCTCGAAAAGTGCACAGTATTTTTTCAGAATGTATTACGGAAATTATTAGTTCACAGACAGTTCTACATTTTAATTAGGTCTGCTTTTGGGGAGACATTTTTATATACAAAGGCATTCATTGTATTTATAAAGTTCTTTAATCAAAACAATGCTTTTTCCTTTTAATTTTTAACTTAAAAAATGGTAATTATTTTTAGTACTTTAAAGCTCCTACCTTGCCTTATTAGTCAAACAAAAAAGAAAGTTTAACTCTCGAAACAAAGAATTAATTTTTTTAATTAAATTCAAAACCCACTAAGCTCGAACAAAGTCAACTCAATCTTCAAATATTGTTCCCACCTTGCGTATCAAATAAAATTAAACTATTTTACAGGACCCATTTACATATCTGGGTTCGATATACTCTAATGATAATATCACAAAATACTGATAACAAAACAAACCCCCGGAACATATAATCTCAAGCCTTACTTTTGCTCCCCAGTGGTGAGCCAGTTGAATACAGAGACTGCCGAACGCAGAGGCCCCATCCATGATAAGCACCGTATCCCCATGGCTCAAGCGTCCCAAGTAATGGAGGGCTGTGTAAGAGCGGACCGCATCACCGATGCAAGCGGCTGCGTCCACAAAGCTGACTGTCTCAGGTTTCTTAGCTGCAGAAAGAAAAATAATATAAATTATAGTTTAAAAAAACTAAAAAATACGCTTTTAGATTTAATCAAACAAAAAAGAAAATAAAACTGATTTTCAAAACTATTGAATATCCGCTAAGTTTACATGCACTTATAATACATCAACATGTAATACAGTTTAGCTTTTAGCATTAAATATATATTACTTTTATGTTTGCAATTAACATGAATTTTATCTTTTATTCAGAGTTACATACACAGACAACTGGAACACTTATAACACATCAACATGTAATATAGTTTAGCCTTTAGTATCAATAATAGCATTAAATATATTACTTTTATATTTGCAAAGAACGTGAATTTTATCTTCTATTCAGAGTTACATACATACAAACAAGCAAGCAAACCCACATGTGAAACTAATAAAAGTGTATTAACAAATCTTCATAGTAAAAGGATTAAGGCAACCAAAAATTTTATACGACCAAAAAATCAACCCATCGACTGGTTTTCTGAGAATACATACGGTTAAAATAAACTGATATGCATGATTTTTGAAGTAAACTACTTTTCATAACCTCTCACATTTTGCTGAAAGTAATAAAGCTGTGAAAAATAACATTAAATATCATCTCAGAAAAAAAGCACTCATTCCCTATCGATTTTAAAACAGCACCTACACTTAAAAATTTATGCGGTTAAATCAACTTTTGTAATTCACACTAAAAAAATGTTCAGAGCTATCTCATTTATGAATGTTTACTTACTGACATCAAATTCGTGAAGAACAACATATTCTGCACAACCAGAGAACCCATAATCAAGAGGAATTATTCCTACAATGGAAAAAGAAATGAAATGTTTGTGTTGCTATTGAAATCAAGCTAAAAGAAATTTTGCAATAAAAAACAAGTTATAGGACTATGGTAATTTAAATTTCCTTATTGTATGTGATTAGTTTTTCAGAAGTAAAACCACAAGTAGAATAAGTTAAATGCCAATTTTCAAAATGTAATTTTCTATGCTGGGTTTTTAACACAGTGACTTTGAATGCAAACTGGAGTGACTATGTAAAAAACAAAATAAAATAAGGTGTTATATAAATACTAGCCTGTACTACAGATTTTCTTGGAAAAAGTATGATAAAGTCCTTTTAAAAATACTGGAATTTATTCATACTATCTACTTATATTAAAAACTGAGTATCTTTCTAACTATCTTTCTTTCTAACTATCTTTCTTTCTAACTATCTTTCTTTCTAACTATCTTTCTTTCTAACTATCTTTCTATGTCTCGCTTCTTTCTCCTGAACGCCAATGACCTGAAAGTCGAACCAAGTACCGATAGATAGGTAATTTTTCAGGCTTCATTAGTTTCAATTGATATAATTATACGATTTTAATTAGCGAAGATATCAATTAATAAGTAGTCAAGTTTGAAGAAATTAAGCCTAATAAATGATTAAATATGAAATCCATTCTTGCAAACCGTCGTTGCTATGAAACAGTATAATAACAATGATAATGAGAATTTTGAATGAAGGCTTAACTAAATCAAACACGAAACTCATAAGCGGGCCACTTACGTAGAATTTTTATCGCTAGCTACTGGTAATATTTTGAAACATTTATTTGTTGAAGAGCCATCTACTTATATTAAAAACTGAGTATCTATGTCTGCTTTTTTCCTTTGAGCGAGCTGAACTTACTGAAACTTTCCTCACCATCTTGAAGACGTGAAGCATCTCAATAATTCGAATGATTTTTTTTTATATAGGAAAAAAGTAAAGGCGTGAAGCGCCTGTAAGCGAGCCGCCTTGGCGGGGAGTAGTTTCTTTAAATTTTTTTCTCACTACTTTCAGGGCACGAAGTGCCCGTGCAAAGCCGGGCCACGTGCGTGGTATGTCTTGAAATCGAATGAACATTAAATTAGGGATGGACCGGATATCCGGTAAATATCCGGTATCCGGCTGATATTTTAAGTATCCGGTACTTCCGGATATCCGATCCGGCTGACCGCCCCGGATACGGATATCCGGAAGATTTTTGCAGGATATCCGGCTAAGTATCCGGTATTGATGCGGGGAATATCCGGAATTGATGTGAGGGTTATCCGGTATGATGTGAAGACCTAATTAAATATTTTCTTTTTTATAAAAATCTTAGTTAAAAATTTCATTGTTTGATAAACCTTTTAGATGATGTAATTACTTTTCATCTTTCCTTTTTACCAATTTTTGCTTCTAAAACAAAAATTGTGTTATTCCTCCGACTGTGTACTGGACATGGAAGCATTCTGCATATTTGATTTTTCACAATTGCCAGATAAAATATGATTGTCTTCAGCTTTTCAAAAATATTTTAGTTAAAATATTTAGAAAGAAAAGGCTACAAACCTTCAAGGATTAATGTGCGACAAAAGTTTGAAAAAACTTACGATCATATCGTTAGTTCATAAAATTAATCGCAGTATGCTTTTAATATAAATTCTCAAATTATTTATTTATTGAATTTTTTTTTAGTTTTTGTGCTTCTAAC
>JAXGGA010018360.1:0-22248 GCA_038373865.1 Uloborus plumipes
CGGAGTCGATATTTTTACCAAATTGCATGTATCATCAATCGTGGTGTTTTCTTGTCAGACCCCGTTCTGCTGGTGTGATTTTGCAGGTTGCTTTTGAATGATTCAAGAACTTGAGAAATTATTTTGAGTGGGAATAAATGATTGGATGACATCCTTGAAATTTTATTTCAACGCACAAATTTGATTATATGCTGTAAACACGACTATAAATTCAGCAAATTGAGAACATAAGCTTACTCATCAGTATTCATTCACTAATAATTTTTGAATACAAGATTTTGCCAATCGATATTTTAATGCGATTACAGATACCTGTGCAATAAAACCAGCTAGAAGAAACAAAGTTATGACTACATGTGAGGCAGTAAAAAGCAATGGGCTGCAAAAAAAGTGTAAAAATTTGGAAATAACCACTACAAATGGTAAAAGAATTTCTTCGTTTCGAGGAAAGAGATAGTGTTAGTGGTCCTGGTAGGATTTGCTATATCACACGATTCAGAAAAAAACGTTATTTTAGCCTACATATCTGAAAATTTCGACGCATTTTACTTAAAACTTTCTAAAGTTCACTTACATCCCTTTGTATCTCACTGCCCCATGTGTTCGTGTTTGAGAATCCATACATTGTTTTAATGACATCTATTTACTAACTAAAAATTTTATTATTAGTTCAACAATTTTCGAGCATAAGCTTATTGACCAGTAGGGGAAAGTACCCCAAAACGGGATAGCTAACCTATTCGTCGCTTTATTTCTTATTGTATACAAGATACATTCCAAAGTTAGACGTCATTTAAAAGTATACACCTTTTACATTGCTAAAAATACCTTTGTCATATTTGTTCGATATTAATTATGTGAAAAATACTGGTTTCAAAAAATCTTATACGATCCCGTTTTACCCGACCAAGGGTGGGTAAAACGGGATAGGGAATTGTATGTTATTATTTTGTACTGATTTTACTTTTGATTTAATTTTAGACCGAAAATAGGCTACGTAATTGTAAAATTGAAAAATTACATAACACAGAAATCGCATAAAAATGTATCGTCTTCTTCGTCTGCTTTGGAATAAGCTTCTTGGGGCTCGAGCATTGTATCCAGCTTCCTTCTCCAGATTTCGATTCAAAATACAGAGCGTTGCAGAAAATATATGCTTCATCTTTTTCAGTTTCATCTTCTGAAGACGATGACGTCTAATATTGGCTAACTGATTTTTTTTTCATGTTACGTCCATTTTCTTCCATTTTTGCAAATGATGTTTGTGGAGTTTTTTTAGGTTCAAAGCAACATTTTAAACATTTATATGCCTGTTTTGAATCTCCACCTGGTTTTCTTTTACGCCTCATTAGTTTTGTTCTCGGAACATTCAAGAGACTTGTTTTGGCAGCCCTTTTTTTTTCAGCTTTTAAGTTCTTTCTCGGTTTTTTTTTTTTTTTTCTCGTTCTTCTTATTCCAACTCAAGTTTATATGGGCTTCTTGTTATAAATACTGTTTTTTCTCTTCTATTATCGTGTTTATTTTGAGGTCTTGGTCCAATCACTCGTGGTGGAGGTAGAATTTCTTTAGGTGATATAGAAAATGGCAGTGAAGGGCGACAGTATAGTCCAAGTCCTTTGACTCCTGTTGAAGTGAACGGTTGGATAAGGCCTGCATTTGTTCGAGTTTTATCGTTGCATTGAGTGATTCATTCAATACTGTCTCTAGTGGTTGTGATGACAGCAAACTCTTAGATGCTATGACTGAATTTGAAGATCCTTCGGATTGATCTCATTTGGTTGCAGATTTAATGGGTGTTAGAACGTCATGTTCTGAGCATCCAGAAATGAGTGATCTATTGGAAGAGAGGAAGCGAAGAGATATTCAGGAAAGACATCTGGGGTTATATGGGAAAATGCCTGTTTTCATGAACCCATTCACAGCAGTTTCGACAAGAGCTGCTCGTTAAAATTCTGCATTGAACATATTTCCTACTTCGTAGATAGTAATCCCTTTGTCAGGATGGTTGAACATCCACTTGCGAACCTCTAGCTCGCTTCGTGCTGCTTAAACACATTGAAAGAATATTATGGAAATGGTCGGGTAAAACGGGACACATCAAAATTGTATCCCGTTTTGGGCACCCCAAAAGTGTCCCGTTTTGCCCGACCATGATACTTTTGACAACATAAAGGGCTGACCCCGGAACCGCCACTCACTAGCAATATTTAAGTACATGAAATTGTTGCTAAAAGAGCTATGAAAAAAATACAGTTCTAACCGGAATTGTTCCGAATTACGGAGAACCACAATTCTAGTTGTTCTGCAGCCGAAAAAAGGAAAAAGAAAGTAAAAATCTCAATTGAAAACTTTGAAAAAATATTTCTTTGCGAAATACGTGGCTAGAGTTGAGATATTAACTGAGTATGCTGTCATGGCGGTCGGGAACCAGTTTAGCCTGTCTCCTGCGAGATAGTACCACCAGTCAAGCTCCAACGCCCACTATCCCGTTTTGCCCGCCTATCCCGTTTTGGGCAACTCTCCCCTACTCGTTCATAATTATAATCCCGAGCAACACATTTAAAATAATTGATATCTTAAAAACTATAACAGCAGCAGATTATTTGGATTAACGATAGCGATTACAAATCATCTTCAAAAATATCATTATTTTCTACATGTTTAAGTTTACCAATTGCTCTTTCCTAAAAGATTACGATTACAGTGGAATCATATTTTGCCTGTTTTACCCCTTCCACCTCCCTCCTCCAAAAATGTTATTTTAGAACCATCCGAACAGAAAATATATAGGCAAAGTTCTTCTGCCACAATTGAAATGTTTTGAGATTGACCGCGCGTCACAAAATTTATGACAGCTATTTGTGGAAAACATGCAAAGATAACATAGCCTAGTGGTTTTTCACCGTTTTTCCACTAGTGAATTTTATAGAAACCAACGCGTCCACGGAGTTTGTAGATACCGACACCAAGATATGTTGAAGAGATAAATTTCCACTCACCTTAAAAAATACAGTGGTAGTAAACGGAAAGATACTGAAATAGGAACTTTTAAAACTTACTTTTAAATGTTATCTGAAAGTACAAATAACAGTAGCGTACATAGACTAAGGTGTGCTCCCCAGCAAGATTTGTAACAGCGCCCCCACCCCCCTATTAAAATGTAAAAAATATTTTCCCCGTGTAACCTTTAGTGCTAATTTTCTGGATCGGGAGCCCTCAAACCTCTTGAGCCCCCCCCCCCCCGCGCCGCAAGGGTTGCGTTTGCGCTATGTACGCCACTGACAAATAATATTTTTTTACCCTTTTAGAATTCCTTCAAATGTTTTATTGCCTGAACTATTTCTTACAAGTATATAAAAGGAAACAATACATTTAAAAACAATAAGATATTTCTTGTAGTGAAGTATTGACAAAATTGGATTTTAGTAGGAGGGGTTAAATTTGCAGAAAATCATTTTCCTCCAAAGCATTTCAAACAAAAATAAGGTGCAGTCATTTTATATCAAGCGATATGGAGAAAATACTTTTATTTGGTGAAAAACACTAATGACATCTTTCAAAACATATTAGACAACAGTTTTAAGATCGACCTGCTCATATTACGATAAAAAACTGAATCAAATATGAAATTATAAAGCAGACAGTTGTCAGATTTAAAGTATCAGTTTAAAATAATCACTATGAAATTAGTACTTCAGAGAAACTTTTAAAAGGTTTAAGATAAGTATAAGAGTTTATGAAGTAAGAGTAACAGAAGTATAACTTTAAATGAATTTTTCAAACAATACAATGTTACGACGTTTTACAGAAAAAAAAATAAATAAAAGTCAAAAAGTTACAAAAGGAACAGAAAATCTCGTCAGGACATTTTAAATAGCACCTGAATATTTATCTCTACACATCTAAAATGAATATTTTTATGTATAAGTGGAAATTTCAAAAGTGAAATATTGGTTTTTAAAGATGAAATATTTAAATAAATAATGCAAGATAAGTTCTCAATTCTAGTGAAATATAAGTACTCCTTTTCCAAAATTCAATTTCATCTTAAATAAAAACAAGTATTTTAAGTAGAATATAAATCATTGTCAAAAACAATTACTTTTAATCGAGAATATTTTAGACAAGAAAAAAAAATCGTAATAGCACTTTTAGAATGCACTCCCCAAAAAGTGCTTCCTTTTTCTCGAGTCTTCAAGCGAAACGTTTGTACCTATTACTGCATAAATAAAATGGGTAGTTATTGTAAGTATTACTTTTGTTTTTGAAAAAGTCAAAATTTTTATCAAACAGAAAAAGGGTTTTAGGTGGAATATTAATCATTGTCACAAACTTTTACTATTACCACAAAACGTTTCGGTCAAATAGAAAAACCATCCAAGCAACTCTTGAATCCACTCACCAAAAAAGCAACTAACAGACACGAAATGAAAAATGCGAAATCAATTATTTTGTCATTAACTTTATCCTAGCGCATTTAACACTCGCGTTTATTATTACACTAGTGAAAACCATAAAAAACGCAGTTATGTAGAAAAATAAATATTTAAAGAGGTTAAAAAAAATCTGACAAATATTAATGATGTTTATCGCGCATAATTAAGCGAGCAAATGGGGGGAAGTGAATGTAGCGATATTGATCAGTGTTTTTTTTTTAATTTAATGCTTACTCTCTTTTTAATAGGAATGAAATTTGTAGTGATAAGAAGAACCGGATATTAATTTAGAGGGGACAACTCATAAGAAGAGTCTAGTAATATCGGTTTTACGATTTCCTTAAGTGTAAGTAGAAAATACATTACCGTTTTAAGGCGACTAGCACATTTTTTATAATACCAGAATCGAGTTTGGTGATGAGTTAAATCGTTTTGCCCCAAACAAAGATTAATAGTAACAGGAGAAAACAATTAAAACTAGCTATAAAAACAGCTCAGTTTTTGCAGAAAATATCAATTTATTAATGATACAAATTCAAAATAATGTATTGAATGTTATTTTATCAATAATTAAATGATATTTTACAAAAACTAAAAAGTACGCTTTTAGAGTTGTTTAAGCTATAAAGCTTTAAACCATGATGTATTATAAGTTTACAGGCACTTATCAAATACATCAACATGTTATATAGTTTAGCCTTTAGTATTAATAATGGTATTAAATATAATACTTTTATATTTGCAAAGAACGTGAATTTTATCTTTTATTCAGAGTTATAAGCAACTGAAACACTTATAGTACACCAACATGTGTTAATATAGTTTAGCCTTTAGTATTAAGAATGGTTATATTACTGTTATGTTTCTGAAGAACATTAATTTTATCTTTTATTCAGAGTTACATACATACAAATAAACAAACCTACATGTGAAACTAATAAAAGCGTATTAATAAATTGGCATGATGAAGTGCAAAATGAATAGAAACTGTTCAACTGTTCTCAACTGTTCTGTTAAGACAAAGAATAGAGTATGACATTGGCGAAAAAAATATTTCAATATGTTGTTGGCAGAGGAAGTTATGACCGTTAGAATATCGGTAAAATATGACATTTTTCATATTTCGGCCTTACGCAACTAAAAGCACGTTGAACTTTCCTCGGTTATTTATACATTATTTTAAAGTGCTTACGCTGGTCTTTCAAACGACACTACTTTTGCCGTGCCAACTGAAATGTACAAGCTGTTTTTGGA
Organism: Uloborus plumipes; assembly: GCA_038373865.1. NCBI lineage: Eukaryota > Metazoa > Arthropoda > Arachnida > Araneae > Uloboridae > Uloborus > Uloborus plumipes. The sequence goes on from JAXGGA010018360.1 coordinate 5,691, forward strand.
TCTCAAAAACGCTAAAAAACGTCAAAAATGCCCTGTTTTGAGGGCCTTCACTGACCTTACGGCAACAACTTAGCACAAATTTAACATTCATTTTGTAAAGTTTCAACCTTCTATATTCCACGTACAAAACGAAAATTGGAGTTAAACAGTTCCTGGTAAGAGTTTTAGCTCACAGCAATTTCCATGTCTTGAAAATCCGCTTAATTTTTGATGCTTCACCTTCAACTTTAGGGATCCATAAAAACTAAACAACTCAACTTTGGAGCAAAACATTCTGGATTTGGTCTTTCAATAAGATAATAAACATTTGGTAATTTTTTGGAAAAAATCTGAGAGGTCATGAATCACAGGCGTGACACTCTCTCAGATTCTTGCTCTTAATGAGCTTAGATCTTAAAACACATTGGGTGAAACTTAATCCATGATGTACTCAGTTTTGGAACAATCAAACGTCATATTTGTGCTGTTTAACTAATATTGGAATTAGTTGTTTATACAGTGTTCATGAAAACCCCCAAAAATGTGTCCACGACAGGGACGTCATTTCGAATTTTTCCGGGGGGGGGGGGCAAAGGGTGTATATACAATGCAAAACTTACCAAAAAGTGGCAAAAACCACGCCCACTTACATGCTAATACATTGATTTCCTAAAGTCAGGGGGGGGGCAATTGACCCCCCCCCTGCCCCCCTAAATAACATGCCTGGTCCACGATAAGGAAAAATATCTGATAACCTCTAATGTCATACTAAGTAAAATTTCTTAGAAATATTTGTTTCCTTACAATAGTGAGAAAAGTCAACAATGTAACAGATATTACATGTTATACACTGCTCGACATTGAAAATGCAACACCAAGAAGGAGTGGTCAGAAATTCATGCAAATTTTACCGTAGACGCACGTCACTGAGTTATGCAAATGATATGAAATGAGCAGCTCTCCGACGCACATGAAGTAAGATATAAGAGAATGAAGTTGAAAAGTGGGCTATGTTCATGTTGGTTTTTCTGCCAGACTAATTATCGGAGAAATTTGGTTTTTGTCTCGAAGGATACGTGTGATAGGAGGAAATGCCACGCCGTCCTCAACAAAGACACTTCCAGCATATAGACGACTTTACAAGGGGTATGGTGATCGGACTGAGAAGGGGAGGTTGGTATATACGTCAAATTGCAGCTGATACCCACATGGATACAAGCACTGTGCATCGGCTGTGTCGGAGATGGTTGGAAAGAGGAAATGTAGCCACATTGAGGGGTGCAGGTGCAGTCAGAGTGACGTCAGACCGCTTGGATCGACGGATTCACCGAGAAGCTGTGGCGGACCCGCAAGTCACTTGTACGTCGATTCTGCAGCACGTGCAAGGTACCCTGGATGTTCCTGTGTCGACCAGAACCATTTCCCGTCGACTGGTTGCACGTGGCCTGCAATCACGGCGCCCGCTAAGAAGACTGCCATTGACCTCACAGCACAGACTCCAACGTTTGGAATGGTGCCGGACCAGAGCGACGTGGATGGCAGAATGGCAAACCGTAGTGTTCTCAGATGAATCCCGCTTCTGTTTGTCCAGCGATAGTCATCGCATACGTGTGTGGCGTCGACGTGGAGAAAGATCGAATCCGGCAGTAACTGTGGAACGCCCCACAGCGCGACAACGTGGCATAATGGTTTGGGGCGCTATTGCATACAATTCCGTATCACCTCTAGTTCGTATTCGGTGCACTATGACGGCCGAACGATAAGTAGATAATGTACTGCGGCCGGTGGAAATCCCCTACCTTCAGGGTCTGCCAAATGCAATTTTTCAACAGGATAACGCCCGGCCCCACAGTGCTCGAATCAGCCAACATGCTCTACGAGGTGTACAGATGCTTTCCTGCCCACCATACTCTCCTGACTTGTCACCAATCGAACATGTGTGGGACGTGATTGGACGCCGTTTGCAGAACCTGTCACTGCCTCGTTCAGAGGACGAACTGTGGCAAATGGTTGAAAGGGAATGGAGTGCCATCCCTCAGGACACCATCCGCAGGCTTATTGACTCCATGCCTAGACGTGTTTCTTCGTGCATCGCTATCTGCGGTGGTCCTACTTCTTACTGAGCCGACGCCGTCCTCGCTCTAAATTTTGCTTATTTATTTTGAAATAAATATCACTTATTGTTCCATGCTGTCTCTGTCTTCTTACAAAATTTCATCAATTCCTGACCACTCCTTCTTGGTGTTGCATTTTCAATGTCGAGCAGTGTATATCGACAGCTCCTCTATGTTATCCAGTAGGGTGGAGCGAAAAAAATGAATTTTTGATTTTCGTAAACGGGTACCTTTCATTTACTGTGAATGAGGAAAAGTAACAATTCTGTAAAATATTTTACTTTTGCGACATCATCTTTAGTCTGCGCATTTGGCCTAAAGTTTTAAAAATTTTGATTTTTTTAATATTTTTCAAATTTTTTAAAAGAATATTACAAATGATAAAACTAGTGACGGGTGGATATTAAATGGAAGAAAAAGGTTTAAAATACACAAGGATTTTTTTCAAAACATTTTAAATTATGATTTCAGTCTGCGCATTAGGCCCAAAGTTCATCAAATTTCCCAAAATTTCTGATATTTTCAACATTTTTTAACTCACTTTTTCCTCTCAATATTCACTTGAAGTGTCTTCAAACCTGTTTTTGTTCATTTTGTTATTACTTTGCACTCTGCAACTCTTCGCTAGCTCATGTGGAACTACCCAGGACTCACCACGAGGAGGTGACCGTACTTCTAGTCCTACACGTGAGCCCTTCCTTCCAACCAATGCGAGCACGGATTTACATTTCTTAGATTCGTCTTTAACAGTTAAATTGTTCCTTTGTGTCGTAAATTGATCTAATATTTCTATCAGATATCCTCGTTTTTACTAAACTCTTTCTTTTCCTGTGATTACATACCAATTTTGAAGAGCTTGTGACCTATTTGACAGCTCTTTCAACTGATTGAGTCTTGAATGGAAGTTTAAAAAGAGCGCATTCAGAAATCATATTTAAATTCTCAGTTTCCAGTAATCTTTGTAAATATTGTGTTGTTAAATTACGTATAAAAGGTGGCTTTGTAATTTCCACATCATGACAAGAAAACATATCGATGTATTCTGACTTTTCATTTATGTATGTAATGTATGAAAATATATTTTTATCTATTTTTGGGATCTGAAGCATTCTCACTTGTTTGCTTGTTTGTTTTCTAGATTGAGCGTTGACAATACGATTTTAAACAAGTTTCTTTATATGATCTCTCTTATAAACTAACTAGATTATTACCGGCGTTTTTCCCGGGTGCTTATTAATACAACATAGCTCTAAAAATATATTCGAATGGATTCTATCTACATGGGAATATAAAACTTATTTCATGCTAAAATGAAATAGGTGAGCTTTAAATTGGTAATTCATTGTTAACCGTAATCTTTGTTGGAAAATACTCCTCTTTAAACGTGTCATATTTTTTCAATTTGTATGCTTAAAGGCTTATCTTTACTCTATATATTCAAAGGTGAAAGAAAATGGCTATTTTGAGACAAAAAGTTTGAATTTTGTGCTTTTTGGATTTTTTTAAAATTTCAAAACCCCGACTATGTGAATTTTAGTGCATCAAGGAACCTCTGTGCCAATTTTGTTGAAAATCCGACGAAAACTGTGGATTTGTATAAGGAACAAACATACATACATCCATTTTTATATGTATAGATATCGATAACAGCATATTTCTAGGGTGCAAAGTATACATTGTTTTGAATGGATGTGAATACAATTTTCTGCTTTTTCCCGGAGAGATAAGCATAACTCTTTATAATCTCGCACAAATTTATAGCTAAATTAGTAACGTATGCACTTCATCCTAAAAGAGCTAGGACACTTTTACCGCGAAAGTTATTAACTCTTTTAAAAATTATAGTCTAAAGATTATGTTTACTGTAGTCAACCATCTGTCTTGGGAAAGCTTTGTTTCATAATTTTTTGGATATTTTCCCAGTCAAAACTATCTTGCTCATCTCATGAAGTTACTGTTGCTCAGTACTTAAATCATTTTTATTGTCAAAATCGATCTGATCAATGACAAATTCTATAGGTTCAATTCAAATTGAACTGATTTGAAAGTATAAATGTTACTTAGTTTCTCCCAACACGCCCAAAAAATCACTTTGGTCCACTGGTAGGTCCATCTAGCTTTTGCAAAAAATGTCGCAAATTAAGTTCATTCAAATGTAATTGGCAAATACCCCGTTACAGAGGTCTATCAAGTTTTTCTTCCAGTTTCCGTATTACACCTTTGTATTTTCCTGTCTTTGTAGAGCATCCATCAAAAACAAAGAAAACAATATCCTATTCAAAGAAACATTTTATTGTTCCTGACTTGTCTAAAAAATGTTGATGTGTGCTCTCATTGGTTGGAAGCAAGGGGAGCGCGGGTGGCATCCAAAGTGCGGTCACCTCCTCGTGGTGAGTCCTGGGTAGTTCCACATGAGCTAGCGAAGAGTTGCAGAGTGCAAAGTAATAACAAAATGAACAAAAACAGGTATGAAGACACTTCAAGTGAATATTGAGAGGAAAAACTGAGTTAAAAAATGTTGAAAATATCAGAAATTTTGGGAAATTTGATGAACTTTGAGCCTAATGCGCAGACTGAAATCATAATTTAAAATGGTTTGAAAAAATTCCTTGTATATTTTAAACCTTTTTCTTCCATTTAATATCCACCCGTCACTAGTTTTATCATTTGTAATATTTTTTTAAAAAATTTTAAAAAAATTAAAAAAATCAAAATTTTTAAAATTTTAGGCCAAATGCGCAGACTAAAGATGACGTCGCAAAAGTGAAATATTTTACAGAATTGTTACTTATCCTCATTCACAGTAAATGAAAGGTACCCGTTTACGAAAATCAAAAATTCATTTTTTTCGCTCCACCCTATTATCCAGGGACTAGTTTTTGTTATGAACTCATTGGCTTGAAATACTCAATAACCCAGCTGGAGATAGAAATTCTCTTATTGAAACTGATACTTAAATGCTTGGTAACTTACTGCTTATGTAACAGACAATCAAAGAGGGGAAATACTGATAGTGAGTGAACCTCAATTTTAAAGACTATTATTGTTATTATTTGAACTTTTGAATTAAGCGCTGAGTTAGACTTTCAAATTTCTTGGATCTTAAATAATTGTATATCTTCTCATCTTGAATGGCTCAAAATATTTTTTGCAGCAAGCAAAAATAAAAGTATATCCCGCTCTGCAAGCAACTTATTGATTCGGCAATTTCAGATTACACTGGATCTTATCATAATTAGCCGCCATTTTCAGCTATGAATAATTGCTAGAGGGGGGTTTATCATTAAGGAAATTTATCATTGCTAGATAAGTAATGAGGAATAGCTCAGGTGGGTATCCTGCAATCTGTATCCAAATGGATGTGAACCTCGACAGAAGCAAACTTATTTCAGTCACGTGACGCACTCTTACACGTGCCTTAGTCACGTGATGTAGTAGATAATTATGGAATGTTCAAGATATGATGGACACACAGTTAGGATAATGAACATGATAAATTGGGGAACAAAAATTCTATTTATGTAATGAATGTGTGCACTACAAAATCCCTAAATAAAAACCTTTCGCTTTCAATCTGAATCAGTAATTAAAGAGTTTTAAAATTGAAGCGTAATAAACATATTTTCTGCCGTCAGCATTACCAAAGGTTCTCAAAAAATTATCCTTCTGTGATACGAATATGGGTTACGGGAATATTTCCATAAAATATTAACCCATTTATGCCCAATAGCCTAAACATGGGACTGCATACAAAAACCTGTAATAGGTATATCCTTTTACTAAAGCTGTTTTTCACAAGTTAAATAGCCCTTCTTCTTGAGAAAACCAGTTAGAGCCACTATTTGGACATCGGAGTTTATTTATTGGCAGCTATTTTCAGACAAATCAGTCAAGCAGCGACCTAGCATGTGTAGCCACAGAAAGTAAGTTTTTTTTTCGAACTAATTTTTCATAAAATTAAACTATTTTAAAATGATTTGCTTAACATTGATCACAGATGCCTTCTGTAATGTTACTTTTCAAAAGTAAAGTCAAGTAAGGTCGTATTTTGCTCACATATCTGCAAAATGTCCCATAAACAGGACGTTAAATAATTTAATAAATATGGCAACGGCGATCTATTTTACGCCTCAAATGTATGTAAACCATTCTATGTAAGAGTTTTAAGCAGATGAAACTTGAAAAAAAAAAAAAAAAAATGTTGAAAACTTGGGCATAAATGGGTTAAATAAAACCTTGCAGACTTTAGCATTGATGTCTAGTTAACATTTGGTACTCCCGGTAACTGTTATAGGAAAAAAAACTTCAAACATGGACACTTTGCTCCGCTCCTAACAGCTTTTTGAAATATCTTTCCGTAAATTTGTTTGCTTTTGCAGACGCTTATGCAGACAGTAATTACATATTCAAGCAAAACAGGATTGTTTTATATTCTGTTAATTTTACTAAAATCATATTCATTTTTTCTGACACATGTTTCTTCGTAGTGATATTGTTGATGTGTTTACTTAGATCTCGGTAAGTTAGTTTAAATTTCATATCTTGTTTTTCATTTTACTTCTACAACAGTCATTGAACATGTTTAAACTTATTTTTTTTTTCGTCAAACAGCTCCCATCTATACCTCCATGTTTATATTTTTGCAGAATCGTTCAATTATTTTCTTTTCTTATAAAATCCTTTTCCCATGGTAAAAAAGAGTATACATTTCATTGCATGCATATTTCATTTGAGGTTAGCAGATATTTCACCAAAGGAAATGCCAAAAAATGTAATCCATTTGTACAGAAAATAAACATTTCAGTTTTACATTAGAATCAATATTTGCCTATAAATTAATTCCCTTTGATCCTTTCAAAGGTCAGTTTAAAAAAAAGAAGGCTATAACGTGAAAAAAGAAAAAAAAAAGGTGTAGTGTAAGTAAAAAAAAATAATAAAATGTTGTCTAGTTCTCTGATAAGGTGAGCTAAGACTTTTACAATGCTTACACTTGTCTCGGTTAGTATGGTAGCGTGATTGGCGTTGTGTTGAATGAAGTTACTTTGATGGTATTGCAAAAATATTCAAACTTCATTCCGCGCAAATAATACGTTTTTTTCACTAACCTTCGAAAAAAGTAAACATGGCCAGGGTAAGAGCTCAACTAATTAGAGCCGCACTATACTTCTGACTAAATTGCATCCCAGATGAAGGTTAATGTTTACTTTTAAAATGCTGTACCATTATTTAACAAATAATTTATAAAAGTTTGTTACTGTTGAATTTGGAATAAGGAGAACAAAATCAGGAAATTTACGAATGCAAAATGTCTAAATTTTCTTGTGTGTCAATCAACAAAAGTATGTCAAAAGTCCAGAATATCACCAGGAGATACATTTGCTAATCAGGCTTCAACTGACAAAAGAAATTCTAAAAAAATAATAATGAATAAATAAATAAATAAAATCTGTTATTCAAAAAGGTGAAATCCACTAAAAATTGGCTTCTGCAAAATTCGTCCCATATGTAATTTAATGGAAAGTAAAATTGTATTAAAAGTTGTGGTGAAAGCGATGATGGCACCATTATAGGAAAACGACTAAAAAATTTATGAGTAAAAAAAATGTATACGGGTCATTTTCATCATATGCTTACAATTCAAAAATTTTAAGTAATTTTTTTAACTTGCTATTTTCTTTTAGAAACACTAACAGATGTTTAGTCACATATTGTAGGTGTATGAAAAAGTAATTGGTTGTACACTTTGATGAATAATTATGTATTCAAATGCTGTTGTAAAACTTTAAGTTGCAAGAAAAATTGTCGTCCATTACCATGCAAAATCAATATGAAATCTCACTTTTAAACTATATCATAGAGACTAGAACCAACTTCATTTGAAATTATTTGCGTCCCTGAAGCTTAAAACGATGTTTGTGATGATTAAAATATTGATCAACAATTGACTTGACAATTCTAACAAAATGTCAAATTATGGCTATGTTGTCGAATTTAAAAATTGAACTACAATATGCATTTTCTTAGAGTTGTATAATAAACAATATTTAGGGGTAAAAGTTTATAAAAAGTAAAAATTAATACTAAAATCTTTGGTAACGGACTTGACAAAGAATAAAAATACGCACCTGGAAAAAATTTTGTGCGAATCGCCACAGCACTACTTCTCGACTCAGGGAAACAAAATGGTACAAAATAGTTACGCCACTAATTTGTTAAGTTAACTGAATACGTGTTAGCATCTTTTGACTTAAATAAATACCTTTTTTAGCTAAAATAATCTTAGGGTAACGGACTTGACAAGAATTTCCGGACAAAATATATTCATACATTTCTTATTGAAATAAAATTACTATTGTCAATATTTATCATGAATACCATATACTAATAGTCAATATATAAAAATAATATGTCGCATTTACTTTTTTCGACCATTAAGTATCGGAAAAAAATAGTTGAACTTGCGAAAATTGGAAATGGACAAGCGTTTTTGCCTTGATTCTCATTTTTAAAGACTTATATAAAAATAAATAAATAAATTTCAATAATTTGTTGAGTGATAGAATTTTTTTGGGGGTATTTCTTGCAGAAAATAATTGTTCACATTGAATTTAAAACATAAATTATGCTTCAAAATCGTCTTTTTAACCTCCGGACAGCAAATGTAAGCAAATTTTGAAAATGACCCATACATGCTGCGGGTGTGACGTAAAATGTCACACCCGTAACTTGTGCGGATTTTTATTTTAAATGTATTTTTTCAGAAAGTTGTTACTTTACATTAAGATGCATAACAATAATGTATTCGAATATATGAAAATTAAAAGATAAAGTTAAAACTTCTGTATTAAAATTCAAATATGTGAGTACACATACACACCTGCAACAATGGACTGAAAAAAAAAACATTTTACGAAAAAGGGGGGTAATTTAAAAGCTGTTTCTCTAGGAAAAAACAAACAAACAAACAAACGTATGAAATTCAGTAAAACCCCACAGTTAAAAAAAAAGATGATTGATTTACTGATCCCGCTGTATTTTTAATTGGTAAAGTGAGATAAAAAATGTGCGCCATAGGCATCCTTTTGTTCATTATAAAACAGGAAAACAGAACCACATTATAATCTATTCCAATAAAATGAGAGAGACACGAAAATTATTTTTTCTCCCCTGTGTTGCAAAAAACATCGAAACATTAATCAGATTTCTACAAAATACCCCGCATCTCAATCAATGACGTAGTGGAAGACAGCGAAAAGGAAAAAAATACAGCATGAAATGGCAAGAGACCGCAATTTGACCAGTAGCAAAATGATAGTAATAATGTCAAAATAAGAACGATGACAGTCAAAAAAGAAAAAGAAAAAAAAAAGAAAAGAAATTCTACCACCAGTACTGTCCAAGCATTAATCAATCCCTCATTTCGTGAAAGGCTGAAATTATACGCAAGCTCCCGAAGCCTTTCCATTATGCAAACAAGATTAAAGGGTTCTTTGGCTGGCATTGTGCCCACTCTGGGGATGGGGGGAGTGGCTTGTAAACGACGACACAAATCCAATCTTGCTGTGTCAGGAATCTGCTGAGAGATTCATTTTTGCGGAACAAAAGATTTCCACTGTGGCGATATTTCTTTTTTTTTTTTTTTTTTTAAATTGGGAGAAAATGGACAATGTTGGAAATTAGGCTTTCTTCGAGACAATTGATAAATAGATATCCGATATTTCGTCCGTTTTTTTCTATGGGCGAAAAGGGAAAGATAACTATTTATCAGCATGTGTTGTAAGCCATTAAAGGACACGGACGAAGCAAACCTCATTAGCATTTGGACCGAATCTAAAGATGGGGGTAAATCTTTTAAAGGATAAGTTTGCGTAAGTTAATATCTTTTAATAATCAGTGGATGATTTATTCAGAAAAATGCTTCAGTCAGGTCTCCGTGGCGCTTTGGTAGAAGTTTAGCTTCAAAAGTGGGAAGTCGTTGGTTCGATTACAGATGGTAACTTGGATGAAATATCCTTTTTTTTTGTTCTGTAAATCTTTCCTGTACTGTCTTATATGCAAACAAATAAAGAAGTACAACCTCTCTTGAGGCAATGGCACCCAAATCTTACCGTAATGTTTGATAATATGGATTAAAAAAAAAAGGACACAACAGCAACAAATGTTTCAGTGATCAAATGCATTTTCAATTCCGTGTTTACACGATCTCAATGTTTTTGTGCATCTTAATGTAATGTCAATGTTTTTTTGTATTTATTTTGTTCTCCATATTTAGTCATTGACTGAAGAACAAAGTCAAAGCAAGCTTCATTAATGCAGGATTAAATTTAAGTTGGAGGTAATTTTTTTGAAAAGAAAAGGAGGGTGGGGATATTCCGATTCACTTTTGAGTTTCTTAATAATTGGTGCATACTTAACGCGTTGATTGTCAAGCTACGACAAATTCGTAGTCAATGAGTTTGGCTGACAACTACCTGCCAGCTATTTTTGATTTACGTGATAACTCCTCAGAAGCCCAATACCTATATTTCTGAGTAAAGTCTGAGTAGTCTTGTCAGTGTACTATACGTTACGTTCAAATCAGTAAGAAAATGGCAAATCTATAACCTACGAGTTAAATCAAAGTCGCTTATGTTAGTTTGAAATGATACGCCATGAATAATCTCGTAGTTAGGCTGTCTACGTGTTAATTCAAAAACAAATGTTTTCACAATGCCGCTTTTGCAAAATCTGAATGATTATTATTTTGCTAACATCGTTACTGCATAATAGCATATTATTTCTAAAGATATTTTTTCGAGTATAATTATCATAAATATAACATGGTCTGAGGTTTTTTTGGTGAAATTATTCTGACTAATTTAGTTTCTTATCTAGCTTTTGTGGAAAAGTCACACCCAAACGCCTTATTGCACCTATCTCTTACCTGATAAGGTTCACATATTTAGGCTTAATGACCAGGATTTAGGTCTTTCTTATCATGTTTTTAAAAGAGAGTTAAGCTAATATATGGGCACTAGCAGTGTGATATCAGCCTATGAATCATGGCTGTAAGTAATTTATTACAAATTTATTAATTTATTACTAAGAATCGATGTTGCGTACTAAAATCAAATTACTGTCTTATAAAAGACCTGAGTATAAAAATGATCATTAATAGATTAGTGACAAGTACATAAATACAGGCCCCTCATTTCGAGTCTTTCCAAGGGGGGGGGGCAAGGGTGTATACACAATGTAAATTTACCAAAAAATGGCAAAAACCACGCCTACTTACATGTAAATACATTGCTTTCCCAAAGTCAGGGGAGGGTGTCACCCTCCCTCGAACCCTGAAATGATGGGCCTGAATAAATATTATTGCAAAATAATTCTATATTGTTTTACATTATGACTATAACACTGCAATTACTATTGTTATTCTTTGTTTCGACTCGAATAAGGTGCTCCACAGACAAAATCGAACAAATTAGTCAAAACTATTGAATAAAAAGTAAAATTAGTTTTTTGTTATTAATTTTAAATATGTGTACATTGTGGAATTAATTTAACGTACAGAACATGCACTTTTTAATGCATTATTTCTGTGAAGAAAATGCATAATCCATACATACGCTTCATTTATTTTCATCCGACATCAAAAAAAAAAAAAAAGTTGGTTCTCAGTTCGGCTGAGATTTTTTTTAAGTATGTTATTTAGGGTTAGTTAGGGTAAGTGGGCCCCCTTTTTAGAACAGTTCGTTTTTAAAGCCTTATGCAAAAGTTTAAAAGCAAAACAGCTTAAATTTTTTCCGACTTAATATTTATACTTGGAACATTAATAAACACAAGTTAGCATTATTTCCTGAAAAAATGCTTTTAAAATATTGGTTAAAGTATTTTTATTCTTTACAAAAATGGCGTGGGTGACCCACTTACCCCCTAGGAAGGGGTAAGTGGGCCACCCTCCATTTATTTATATTTAAAGTGAGCATATTTTGGAAAGGGGTTTGTGGATCCTACTTAACAAATTATGCAACATTTTAGTAAAAGCGGACTACAAAATTGTGTCTGTGAATTTCAATAAAAGCCGTTAGGCATACTTTTTGCTTTTACATATAAATTAGTGTTTAACAAGCATAATAGAGTCGATTAAGATCAATTTTGGTCAATAAGAAAAAAATATATAGGTTGAAAAAAAAAAGGAAACACTTAATAGCAGCACCTATTTGAAGTTTACTGAGGGAGAAATATTATCATTTCAGCCTCAGTTATAATTCATAACATCACCTACATCAAGCCATAAAGACGTGGAGCTATTTCATATGCTTTCTATCGAAATGCTGCAGTATATTTTTTCATTTTTATCATATTTTTTGAAATTAGGCCATTCATAATAACTTTATGGTTTCTCTTGATAGAAGTTTCACATAACTACATAGTTGAGTACCAGCTTTTGCAGGTTTTTGTAGCTGAACCATCAATTTCTTCTAGGTCTCCACAATTAATCTTTCATTTCATCGTAGACAATTGCTTTATCACAAAACTGCTATTCATTTTGAAATCAATTATTAATGAGGGGGCCCACTTACCCTAGATAGAGAAAACCTACGGTGTAACGTGGGTCCCCACCTCTTAAACACATATTAATAATACTTTGCATAAAATATTCTTATTGCAATGTGTACTTTATGGTTAAACCCTACAGAAAATTTGCATGAACATAGAAAAAAAATAATGAAAAACCCAACATTGAAAACACTTCTTTCAAAAATGCTTGCCTGAACTCTGCAAAAAAAAGGGGGGGGGGAATTTTTTTTGACATTAATTATATGAATCCCAAAATTTTTTTTTCATGAAACTCCAAATATATGCAAAAGCAGTCACGGTGATCAAATTTGACATGAATCCGTAGCTAAGTGTTGGGGTGGGGTAGAGATGAGAGTTCAAAAAAGTATAAATAACGATACGCGCATTTCAGTTTTAAGGGGGGTGGCCCCCTTACCCCAGTGGCCCACTTACCCGACCACACCTACTTCTAAACGTATGTTTAAAAATAGTATCGATGGTTTTCAAAGCATTTTTGTTTTACTTTTTAGAGCAATTTTTACCTGAAGTACTGAAGTCGGTTCTTATTATTTATTAAAAATACTTTTATAAGCTTTACAGTAAAATCATCGAAAGGTTGAAACAAATTGCTGGTGCTTAATGACTGTTAACACACGTGATACTTTGAACAAATCTTTAACAGCAAACATTACAACATAAGAGACTCAAAAATGTATACATACTAGGCTGAAAACCTAAAGTAGCGCTAATACTGTACAATATATTGTTTGACGTATAACGCTGAAAAATAGTCGTTAAATAGTGCATGAAAATACATTACAGAAATGAGAGCAAAACAAGTATCTGTTTACAATTATTTAAGAAATGAAGATTCAAAACGTACTTTCAACGTAATTTCATCTCATTTTAATTGCAAGCATCCAAACTTGACAATAATTATGTAAAAAGGTATGATCTCTAGCCGTCAAAATCATAACGAAATTAAACTTCATCAGAATCAAAGTTAAGTAAACATATGTAACCACACAGGTTTTTAAAATGGAAGATTTTCTTTTAAAATAAAACTTTTCACAAAATTAGTCAGATAGAATGCACACAAGTGGTGAAATGTATCTTATACAGATACCCATGGTATCGTCGCAGTCTCAGTATGAGTATTTTTAGTACAAATGCTTCAACAAGGATTAAGACATTTAATTTTCAGCATGCTATGAAAAAGAAATACATTACCTTTATAGCTCACTGAATACGTTATGCACTTAAATAGAGAGAGCAATTTAAGGTTTTATTATTCACAACGAACGACATCTTACCCTACGACATTTGAAAGCTATTTCTAGATTTGATGATTATGATATAATGTGATGAGTTGCTATTTAGACATGATGCCTGTAATGCTTCGCGTTTAAGTTTCTAGATAAAGATTCGAGTTTAAAATGTCAGTTTAATTTGAGAAAAAGAATAAATTGCAGTTTAAGGGGAAGATCTCATTCAGCTTTACACAATATTCTAGTCAGGTACAGAAAATAATTTAGGTGAACGTACTTTTATTCCTACCGGAAAAAGAGATTGGTGGCTTATTGCAATTTTGGAATATTTTTGAAAATAGGGCACTATTTGAAGGAGTTTGCTTACTTTTCCCAATGAAAATTGTTGCTAAATCCGGGAAATAGCGGAGGTATTCATTTAAAAAAATTATTTTTCCTGTAATCCAGGTAAGAGGACGAAAACCTAAAGCCTAAAGGTCGTTTATATGGCCCTTATCTTAGGTTTAGCTTAACTGCTAATTAAAAAGGTAAACTGTATTGAGTATAAATCACGTGTGTGAATGTATATATATAAGGGTGGTCCTAATTTTTCAACTACATTTTTCCTTAAGTCTCAATCCCTCATGTTAATACATCTGACCTAAAACTTACGCAGAACAAAAGTCGGTCAATAGCACAATTTTAATTGATGCACCAGAGGCTGTAAATGCGACCACTTTTTTAAAAAGTAAAATCTGTTTTTCTTCAAATTTTAATGATTAATAAAGTAAGATTTTGTGTCCTATAATAAACTAAATAAATTAAATATACATTAAAATATAATTTTAAATTTTTTGGTATGTTTGTAGCAAACAAGAGAACTCTGAGTTTAAGTCACAAGACGATCCATACCCCTGAAGCCTCAGACTTAAAATTCGGCAGGCATGTCCAAATAATTACGAAAGTCTCCATTAAGAAAGGATTTTTCGAAATATCCATTAGTTCGGGAGAAATTAATTAAAACTCCTTAATTTCTGTGATATTAAAACTTGTAATGGAAATCTAAACGCCTTATTTTCGAAGGCTTTCCTTCATTTAAATCATTATTCGGTACACTTCATCTCAACATTTTGCTGATAGCGAATTTTAAATTTGATATTTTTGTTTCTCACGTGATTCTTCGAGGCGTTTTTCAAGTCAAATAATAATGTTTTTACTTTCTTCTATATCTAATATATAGAAGAAAGTATTGGTTTCGTGAAAATTTTCGAATGTCGAATTTTGACGGATTTACACGTTTTGAGGTGTGCTGAGTCCATTTCGACCATTTTTGGAAAATGTCTGTCTGTGTGTGAGTCTGTATGTGTGTGACCAGTTTTTGTGGCCGCGCTAGAGCAAAAACTACTGCATGAAATCGAACAAAAATTTTTGCACATATGTACCACCATGTGAACTGGTGCACCTGACTTTGTTTAGCGAATTCCTCCAAGGGGGGTGGAGCAATCGCACGTGTTTTGCGTGGGGGTGATTGCTATATCTCCGGAAGTAACCGGCGGAATCAAACGAAAATTGGTCGATAGGTAGACCCTACTGAGTACAGGTGCTGATTTAATTTGCGTGTCAATATCTCAAAGGGGGGTGGAGCAATCGCATGTGTTCTGCGCGGGGGTGATTGCTATATCTCCGGAAGTAACCGGCGGAATCAAACGAAAATTGGTCCATAGGTAGACCCTATTGAGTACAGGTGCTGATTCAATTTGTGTGTCAATATCTCAAAGGGGGTGGAGCAATCAAAAGTGCTTATTTTGTCATTGCACCTACTGTATCTCGAGAAATATTGCTGAGATTTGAATGAAATTTGGAATAACACTAACCCATTATGGAAGCAAGCATCGATTAAATTTAGGCACCAATCGCCCCAGGGGGAGGGTGGGGTGATTTTTGCGCTTAGTCAACAATGCGAAAAATTAATTCATTAAAAAATCGCTTTCACGCTATTTAATTATCAAAACAGCTGAAAACTTTCAATGATTTGAAATTTTTAACTGTTGCCAATTTCTTTTTACTAACAAATAAAATGTTTGCAATTAATCTAAACAAGGCTTTTGTAATGATTTCCAATTTCGCTCATTGATTCTGCATTTGCAGGGTTATTACGATAATTGGGAAATTGGAGCTGTTTCCAATTATTCGGGCGAGTACGTGTTTTATTTTGTAACTGGAATTCATAAGATAGATATAGAAGAAAGTTTCGTGACGGCCACGACAGCTAGTTGTCTTTTGCTTTTTTTTTTTCAAAACTGAAAAACTTTTTCAGGATATTAAAATGCCAATAAGCAGGGTATGAAAATGTTCAAATTTCAAATTTGTCAATGAGCATCAAAAGTATAATATTTTTATGTCTCATTTTACTCTACATATGCTTGAACTAATATCAAAGAAAAGACTTGAATTAATATTAAAGAAAAAAAAAATACTGCATAACTAAAATAAATAAATAATTATAATTGCATAAGTTGATAAAAAATGCCATGCAATAGCTTTACCGCGGCAGTCCCCGAGTGCCACACGTATTTTTTTTTACTTTAAAAAATGTATCACTTACTCACAAGAGAATAAGTACAGTAACGATGCCGTATTTAAATGACACAAGTTTTGAAAGATTAGAAGGTA
>JAXGGA010018361.1:0-22243 GCA_038373865.1 Uloborus plumipes
TACAGTGCGACAAATAAATCACTCATACTTATAGATGTCACTACAGACTGAGAATGAAGAAGAGAATCTTCTTAGGTTGCAAAACATACTTTTCTCTAATGCAAAGAAATGAGCAGTGCTATTTTGACTTTTAAAAAGATTTGTGTCAAAATTGAACTTTTTTTTTTTTTTTTTTGCTTTAATTAAGTGTTTGAAAAGTGATTATAACTTAAAATGCATTTTTTAATTCGTCCAAAAAATGTGTAAATTGCATGGCACATTTTTAGCTTAGTTTGTGCTTTTTATGCTTAAATTATTTATTCTAAATATTAAAAATTATTAATAATTATTCATTCATATTAAAAATTCATGGGTAAATATTTTACTTTTTTAAAAAGTTATTATTTAGCTTTTTTTCTTGAATGACTGTTATGTTTTATGTTATAAAATTAAAATGTTTTATTTATAATTGTTATTATTAAATGACTTTTAATTATATTTTAATGAAGTGCTATATTGTTACAGCATCCAGAAGTCATACAAAAGGGCAAGCTTGCTAGATCGTTAAACTTTCCTCGTCTTAAAATGCCTTTTCCAAATTTATCTTGTGTTGTTGTGAAAGATCTTCATAGAGGTACTATTTGTTACATTGTAATTGAATTTGAGCCCTATTATTTCACTTTAGTTTTATGTATATTTAAATTTATAAACTACGAAATCATGTTTACATTTTTAGAATGATTTAATTTATTATTGTGTTTTGGTAAATTATTATTTAAAAAAAATATATAGTTCAGTGCTGTAAATTTGTTTCATGCTTTTTATTGAAGAAAATTTTTTATGTTTAGGCAGCTGCCAATTATTTTCACAAGGAACTGCTGATCTTGTTCTTGATGCTTGCAATGAGTATTGGGATGGGGATGATATTTGCATTCTTACAGATTCTGACAGGTTAGATTTAATTTATGTATTACATTACCTGTGTGTGTGTGTGTGTATAGTAAATTACCTGTTGTCATTCACTTTTAGGCACACTTTCATATTTTGTTTAAACAGTAAAAGGCAAACATTTAATAAAACAAAAGCTGTACCAAGAGCCAGATTACGACATCTAGATTAGAGGTGCAACATCAATGAAGAAACATTATTATTTCAAAACACAGATGCTCTCGATACATTGACATAAAAATACCGATGATTTTAAATCTCAGTGTTCTGAAACATCTAACTTTTTAATCAAAGGTGCCAAAGAGAGCCCTCCCCCCTTCTAAAAATTTCAGTGCTGTGTCTGCGCCATGATTCTCCCTAATTTGATACCAATGAAACAATAAAATTATGTTTCATATAGTTCTTTACAGCTGTGTAGTGCCGTCCTGGCTCAAAATGCGGTTTAAGGATACTTACAGATGTAACATGAAAATAATTAGAATTAATATGAAATTTAAGTTGAAAAGAGTATATTAAAAGGGGTCTTTATGTAAGCTTAAGTGAAATAAAATACCCAAGCAGGGTGAGAAGCAAATCAACCACATCCTTGTCTATTACACTACTTAACAGTGTATAACTGTTTGTAAATCTGTAAGTGAGTGCATGTTTTCTTTCTCTAGGAAACGAATATTAGATTTTTACCACAGATCAAGTTTAACAGCTCATTGTATGGGTTATGCGTATAGTCCAATTAATAAATCAATCAATGGAATTCTTTCGGATATGTACATCGAGCTTCCTGCCGAGGGATATCATTTATTCTCTGCTTTGAAAAGCACTACTTCGTCTCCTAGGTAACTATATTTATTTTTAATGAATTGGTAGATTAATGTAGATGTAATCAATTCAAAGTTCAAATAAATTATTCTTGTTTAGTTTAATTATCGAGTAAAGACACTCGATAGTAAAGTGAAAATTCTCATTTCTTTAAGTCTTCTGATATTTACAAATTTTATATTACGCAATTTTGCATTATGAATTCATCCATTTTTCCCCAATATGCACATGCATGTAATAAACCATGCTCAAGATTAAAATTAAAAAAATATATATTGAAATTATTACTGCCTTTTTAATCAAAGGGCGTAAAAGACATGAGGCAGCATTAGCCTTCATATTTATGTATATAAACTCCATTCCAGCGGGCCCACTTTATTCATATACTCTCAACATTTGCATCACAATCACACGATACATTAGCACAATTGTAGTAGATATTGTAAGTGCGCACAAACTATTTTTTAAAGGTGGCTCTGATGGCGTACTTCCTCTTTGTAAGTCACGTCCGCCTTAGGCAAAAAGTGAAAATTTGGAACTTATCGTTGAAATCAAAATTTTTAAATTTCATATTTTCTCAGATAGCACACTAATAACTGAAACTTCCCCTTTTTCTAATCCACTCCTTCAAAATTTGTTTTATTCAGATGAGTGTGGTAGGAACTGGTTATGTTATAAGTAGGCACATGGTGATTGATTGCCCGCAAAAGCTGCGCAGAATCCAAAAATAATGCCCCCCCCCCTCGCCCAGGAAGAGGAGGGAATTTGTTTCAGAGGTCAAACTTACATGTCCTGAGGCGTCCATGAGCTTTGATTTTTTACATCTTAAATAGTTGGTGTAACATCCTTGATATATGCTTCATAAGCAAATGGGAAATCCTGCTAAATATACTTTACTCAGTATTAATGGCAGTAAAAGTAACAAATGCGCTTTTTTTTCCCTTTCAGATCATGGGATACTCCTCCAGCAGTGAATGGTTGCAATCGTCAGCATTCTTTGAATCGTTACCTCAGCAGCGATTCTTTGATTCTATCAGAGCAGGTTGAAAAGTTGGAGGAATTGAATTCAGGAAAAAGTAATGGTCTTCATCAGCTTGGCAATGAGATTTTTATTGGCATGGTGACAATGCAGTATCAAGCTTGTCCTGTATGTCTCAATTTTATTGGTATGGTTTTAAATTTGCTTTACAGCAGCCGATCTTCAGTTGCTTTTTGATAACTTGCTCTTCCCCGGATGTATTCAGAAGCGAATCTTGTTTACCTTTTTAACATTTAAAGCTTCATTTATGACTGCTGCCTTTGTTTCAGTACAGCTATTGTTTATGTTTAGGTTACGCTATCTAGATCAGTACTAACATATTGAGGGCGTGTACCTAATTTACAGTAGAAAAATAGCAGAAGAGGGAAGAAAGAAATTGATGTGAGTCGCTAAAACTGTAAAATCGCTGATGTTGAAAGAACATTTGAGAGCATTATAAGCAAGCCATGAGACAGAATAAAATAGCTGAAAAAGAAAATAATAATAATGATAAATAAAATCTAACACATTATTTTACTTATTTTCTCCCTGTGATTGTGAATGTTGTCTTCAAATATTTAGTTTTTCAATTAATTATATTAAAACTAGCACTATTTTATATGCATTTTTTCATCATTACACAATTTTAAATGAAACTTCTAACTTAGTGCATTTATACATTTTTGTATGTGGATGCTTAATTTTTTATTAAGAAAAAGTGCTTACAGCTTCCTTAATTTTGTTTTAGAAAATTCCATATGAATCCTGAAAAATATTTGCAGGTTCTGTAAATAACTGTTAAATGATAAGGTTTCATGTTGTTAAAACCTTTACGAGTCTCAACTTGTTGATATCCGAATTTTTCTATTTTAGATTATTTGTCTGTTTATTTTACTATGTATATCGATATAACTTTCTGTTTATGAGAATTTGTTTTGTTTTGTTTTTAATTACAGGATTTCGTTCAGCTCATTGAACATTTGGATAAAGCATGCATACGTTTCGTGCATTTTTCAAAAGAAAACGAGTTACGAAGCAGGGTTAGTTGTGTCAGCATTGAAAATTCTAATAATATTTTTATTGTACAAAAAGTTTAATGCCTTACTTTTGCCTAGTTTAATTCCTTAAAAGTATATTTAAATGAAATGTTACTAATATGATTCTGCCTGTAATTTTGGTTTGCATTTAGCGAAGGAACTAAAATGTGCATACTGTAACAGGGTTATTGTTTCAGGTTTTTTCTGAAAAGATGGGGCTAGAATCTGGTTGGAACTGCCATATATCTCTACTTAGCAGTGGGACATGGTATGCTTTTTGTGATTTTTAAAAAAAGGTAAATGGTGTTTTTAATGTTTTGAAAAAAAAACTTTTTTTTTTAGTTCTAAGAATCAGATGGATGATCAGACTGTTTCTCCAATGACGTTTTCTCGCCATTATCAATTCCCAGGGATTCTAGAAGATTCAAGCTTAGTTGAGAATCGAAAAGAAGTATGGGTTTGAAGTGTTTTTTTAATTATTTTTTTAAATTTGAATCATTAAATTTAATAGAGTTACATCGTGTTTGCCCAGCTTATAAGTAGCTCATGAATAGAGAATTCTTAAAATCATCACATGTTTTTTACTGCTATATAATCCGCATTAGCTGGCATGCCGGAGAAATACAGGTTGACCAGCATGCTTGAAAATTCGAATTTTAAGGTTCAAGGTTCATTTCGCAACAAAACAAAAATTAATTTCTCTCTTTAGTTTCAACCGCAAAGCAAACCACTATCAGGAAAAGAAATAATAAACGCTTTTATAAAAAACAAACCACTGAATCTCATATCTCTAAGATGAAATAAATCATATTGGTTTGATGCTGTGTTATCTTGCTATTATTTATTAACATTTTTATAAGGTTAAACCGTTTAATTGTATTAATGAAAGGATCTATACTGGCGTGTTACAAAAGTGAAATCTGCACTGAGCAGCAAATGCAGAAATCACTTCTTTATGTTTTATGCTTCTATAGATGACACTTTTTTTGAAAATTTTATTTTAATATTTCCCGTTCACAAATGACCATAAAACATTGTAATTAGATAATACAGTGAAACTTCTCTAATGCGACCACCCTCCGTTTCGTGAAAAAGTGGTCGTTAAGAGAGGTGGTCGCTCAAAGAAGTCAACTTAAAAATACCAAAAGAATTTTTCCAAAAATAGAACATTAAATTTTCTACTGTAGTAAAAATAAAGAAACATGAAAAATACTTGCTTTTATTATTTATTGAATTACTGTACAATACAAGCACTAACACTTATAATTTTTTTAAACTTTCTTGAAATATGAAGAAATTTCAGCTTGTTTCATATTTTTTACTTTCACAACTTCTCGTTCTAATCTATTTTTCAACTCTAAAAAAAGAGCGCTAATTTGGACATCTTTCATGCTTTCTGAATTCTCCATAAAAAAATCTATTTGTTTTAAAGTCTGCTGGGCTGTCATCGTAGGTTCGACAGGTGGAAGGATGTCGTCTGATGGACTTTCGTCTTCAGACTCTGAATTAGTTCCTAAATAGAAACGTCATTTTAAGTTCCCCAATCTTAAATATCTTAACGTAAATAGTAAATTTTTATAATAAATATCACTTACCTTGAGCAATGGCGTTTTCTATTAGGCGTTCTTCCCAATTGTCGTTGAGATCATCAAAGCATTCTATGTTATGTTCACACTCTAAGGCCTTCTCATCGTATTCGATCCCTGCAATCTTTGAAAGCTCCTGTATTTCGTGAACAGCTTTTGTCTCGCTCAGTTCAGAAAAAATCTGATCTTCTATTGCAGAATTCGTCATGCCACAACTTGCAAAGCATTTTGTTACGATACTCGAGTCCAATCCTCTCCAAACAGACACAGACCATTCAATGGCGTCAGCTACAGTGATCTTTTTAGCCAATTCTGAAGCATTTGCCCAGTCATCCATTCGTGCTATGATTGATTTCAGGACGTATTTTTGGTATTCCAGTTTAAAACATTTGATTATTCCCTGGTCCAAAGGTTGAAGCTTGAAGGTTGTGTTAGGGGGCAAAAACTGCAATTTTACATTTTTAAAATTTTGCTGCGTATGGCAGGCTGCATTGTCCAAGATCAAAAGAACCTTTCTCCTTTCTTTGGCCATTTTTCGATCAAAATCCGCCAGCCACTCTTCAAAAATCGCAGTCGTCATCCAGGCCTTTCTATTCGACTTCCAATGAACTCCTAGTTTGCTTCTATCCTTTCCCTTGAAACACTTGGGTTGTTTTGATTTCCAAATCATCAGGGGCTTTAGATTCTCCCCCGATGCACTTACACAGAATGCTATGGTGATCCTCTCCTTTGCTTGGTTTCCTCCTTTGGAGTCAGCCGACTTCAGCATCATCATGCTCTTATTTGGGAGGGCGCGAAAAAAAAGTCCAGATTCATTCATATTAAAAATGTCTTTGTCTTTGTATCTGACTAAAAGTAATGGCAGCCTCGTTTTCCAGTCTTCGCACAAACTTTCGTCCACATCTGCCGCTTCGCCACATAATGCACGAAACACGACATTATTTCGAATATTTTAGTTGTGGAGCCAACCATTGCTGGTACCAAAGTCCTTTATTCCTATAGCGTCAGCAATCTCCATTGCTTTTTCTTTCATTAAAGTTCCACTAATTGGAATATTTTTTGCCCTAGCTGCTTTAAACCAATCCAGTAGAACATTGACTTCTGAAAATTTTTCCATTCTACTTCTCTTTACACCTCGAAATTTGAACGTTTCCCATTCTTTCTGAATTTCAATTTTGTTTTTCAAAATTTTATTAATTTGGGTTTTTCCACAACCGAAAATATCCGCCAACGTCCTTTCAGAATTTCCTTTTTCATAAGACTCTATGACATCTATCTGCTGCTCCAACGTTAAAGTAACACGCTTGTTAGACATGTTTTAACACTCACGAGAATGGTTACAGAAGTGCACTGGCATTTCTCTTGCATGCTCCTTAAATTCGAACCAAACGTGCTTATCTTACTTAGAATAGAGGACCCTAGAAATTATCAGCAGTGTGACTTTTCATGTATCACCCCTTCCTTGCACCTTACCTGTTGGCTCATCAGTAAACAATGCGTCAAGGTCGACCAACCTGTTTGGAATGTGGATTTTTCTTCTTCTTTTCTTTTTTGTGGTGAAAAGAATTCAGGAAAATTTTTAGACAAAGTGTCAGACAATGGTCGTTCATGGAGGTTTGGTTTGGGTTGACTGGTCGCTTCCACAAGACTTTTTACATTAAGTAGATAGGCGGAAAAATCGGTGCTTTGGGAAAATGGTCGTTAATAGAGGTGGTCGCTAAATAGAGGTGGTCACTTATAGAAGTTTCACTTTATATGTTGCAAAAAATTGTACCTGGCGACAATAATTCGATTTTCATAAAAAGTGCAGATTAGATTTTTGTGTTTGGCACACTATAACTTATGTTATTTAAAAACTTTTTAGTGTTCTTGGGATGTTATTACATTATTTTTTCCCAACCTTGAATTTTCTGGCATGCCAGAAAGGACCAGGAACAGGTCATAGAAAATCTGCTGACCCTCGATTTTTGCGGCATGCCGACTAATACAGGGTAATAGGGTATTTGTGAAAGTAAACTATTTAATTTTCTGAGTATTGAATCAAGGGGTTGGAAGAAGTTAAGAAGTATGTAACATCAGCATTCAAAATCATTGATGGTCCAGTGGTAGGAAACCAGTTAAAACCACTTGAGTCCACCATGAAATGAAATTTAGTAGTTCATGAGACTAGTGATCGATCATCATCTATTAAGAAATTCTATATTATTTACATTTTTATTCATCAATTTTTTGCATTTAAAATTAGTTTGTTCTATTAAATTTAAGTATTTGTATCACATATAAATTTTTAACTAAACTAACATTCCGAAGATTTTGTGAAAAATGAATTCTAAACTAAGTGGGTATAAATTTATGTAGAATTATATTTCGTGTTAAACAACATATCGTGCTCAGCGAACCAGTCAAACTGTTTGGGAAACGGTATATCTCCTTGCTTACTGCTCTGCGGGACCATCTTTTTTTTTTTTAAAGCTTTAATGCTGTACAGCAGAATAGATTGAATTTTGATTAATTATGTTTAAAAATACATCAAAAATTTTGAACACCTTTGAAAATTGATTGTTTAATAATTGTTAAACTCATGCTTAATGAAGTTTCTGCTAAATTAAAGAGCCAATAGTCATATAAATAAAAATCCAATACATCAACAAGTCATTTGAAGATTTCGCTGGACTATTTCATTAAATATTAAACAAGATTTTTTTCCTATTGAAATTATGTATAGCTAGTTGTGTTATGTATCTAGAATGAAAGGGTATTTTTTTAAGTGAAGGACTTGTGTGCTATTGTTTATATGCATATTTGTATTATTTTTTTATTTTATTGCAGATGCCATGCTATGTTAACCTCTTTACATTGTTTTCCTTGAAATGAATTAGAATTCTATTAAAAACAATCAACATTTAAAAAATTATACATTGAAACATTTTGAAAATTATACTATTGTAATTTTTTTGTTACTTACAGGTGCCAACACGACATGCTAGTGCTCCAAGCATCATTAACATGGATACAAATACTTTGAAAGTGGAGGAACAAAGTACTAATTCTAAAAGTGAAATTTCCACTTCTGAGTATAACACACTGTCTTCCAGGTTTGTGAGATTTCAATTATTTATAAATTCCTAAAGCATCACTTTGAATGAGAAATTAAATTTTCATGTGCGTGTTTAGTTCCATCATTGAATGTTTCTTTTAATTTTTATTTCATTAATTTTGTGATTAGCCTTTAATTCTCATCAAGTTATTTAGATACAAATATATATTTTTAAGTAAATGATCATTTTTACTGCCATTTTGACAAATAAAGTGGTAGATCAGCATAATATATTTTTCTTTTTTTTATTGGAATTTAAATTTAATCCTATTTGAACTTTTTAAAAAATCTATATTTACTGCTAGTGTTTTATTTAAATCATTTCTATGAAGTTTTTTTTTTTTTTTGCAAACACTTAGGGGAAAATATCTCGGAAATGAATTCAATGTTATTTAAGATTAATCAAGAATCTATCTAGGACATTATGGTATAGCTCATTTTTTGTTAATTTTTATAGTATGAAAGTTAATTTGTGTGAAGTTCACTACTTATGAAATACAGTAGTGAGTAAATTAATGCAAAATTAGAAATGAAAAGGAATTGTAAGCCCAGCCAAATATGAATTGAGTTGTATTAAAATCATTTTGTAAAAGAATTTAGGGATTTAAAAATTGTTTTATGATGAATTTTATAAAGCTTACATCATTTTGGCTATCATTATATTTGTAGAACATAAACCTTTTTGGGATGTGTTCATTTAATGATTGCATTTTTTCTGATCGCATCCTCCCTTTGCTGAGGGATTGATTTTGCAATTCCCTTTTTGTTTTTGTAAAATCTGTATTTGTACCCCTTCCCCCTACAACGGAAAAAAGGGAAAACTACAATTAAACTGATTGTTTGGTTGTATGTAAAAGTCTCCTTCTTGTTTCTTTGTCATAGTTTGTTTGTTTTATTTTCAGGTACCATGTGGAAATTGATGGACATTTCCATAATGGTGATTCTTTACTTACTAATAAAAAGTCAGTTTCATCTGTACAAGATATATTTGTAATTGATGAAGGCAATTTGTCTCATTCCCCTAGTCATATAACCGAAAGTACTGATCAAAGTGCTCCTGTGACATTTGACATGTCTAACAGAGTAAAGTATTTAAATTATAAATTTTTGTTTATAAAATAGTGTTCTATCATTTTTTAAAGCTATGTTTCCATGCATTATTGAAATATTTTCTTGAAATTACATCTTTCTGTACCCTATCGTATGCTTTATGGCATACTTTTGTTTTAGGCAAAATTACCAAAAGGGACAGAAAACATAAGGCCACATATTGAAAATGTTGATAATGTTCCTCTTCAAGTGTCGTTGTTCACTGATTGTACTGCTGAGGCAACGAGAGAAATGATATGCATTATGCAAGAGTATGGAGAAGTGGTTTGCTGCTTAGGAAGCTCTGCAAATACAGAAAATATGTCGATATTTTTACAAGCAGATGCAAGGTATTTACTCACATTTAAATACAGAGAAATGTCATAGCAATTCTCCCTCCCACCAGAACTCTTTTTCCCCCTGAAAGACCTTTTTTGAGTTTTAAGGCTTAAAAAGTCCATATCTTCAAAATTTGATCCTATTTTTTTTCTTTTTCCATTGAAACTGCGAGATTATTTTGTATTTTCTTTGAAACCTTGTTTGTTTAGTTGCATTTATTTTTTAAAATATGTATATATACATATCTGGAAGTAAAATTAATTAGCTCTCTTTCTATTGAAAATGCAAATTGGAATGGACAAAATTAACAGAATGTAAACAGTTAAAAATTTGAAAACATTTGAAATTTAAAATTTTGTAATTGCAATTAATATTCAGCTGTAATAAAAGCACCTGTTAATTTGTAAAATTCGAATTTACCGTCTTGCATGCATATATATATATATATATATATATATATATATATATATATATATATATATATATATATATGAATGTTTTACGCACCTCAACTAAGATAATTTGTACGTTTTGAATTAAGTGAGGTATGGCAGTAGTGCTTAAAACTAAATGTTAGGTGTAGTGAATTTATTCACCATAGTTTTTTATTCCTGGCAAAAGTAATTTCAATTTGAAAATAATTCTTCAACTTATTAATCAGTGAAAACTGGCTTATTATAAATAATGACCAATGTAGTTTATTACTGATTACGGCCAGTTAATCTGCGCATACCTAATTTTACGTTCACGAGTCAAAATAAAGGTCCCTTTTAACCCCCTTCTTTTTCTTTTCTATTTTAGAACTCTGATCCCTTTCCTCCCTAGTGAAAAACATTTGGTGTTTGATTTTATATTTGTTTCTTTAAAACTAGCAGTATATTAACTTATTATTTACACCCAAAAACTATTTGGATTGAGCTATCTTTGAAGTAAATCATAATTATTATTTTTCTTTTTAAACTTGCCATTAAAATTCCAATTAAATTCATGTGGTTTCTCACTTTATTGCCTTATACTAGCCTGTACAATCAAAAATGTGAGCTGATTAAGTAATTTATAATAATGATGTTATTTATGTTACCAATACGTTTTTTGATGGCAATATTGTATAAGCATGAATTGAACTGGTTTCGAAATAAAACACCTTTTCGGCATCAATTTTTGATTTGATTAAAACGCTTTGTTCCAAATTACTTTGTGGCTTGATAGTATAAACAAAGAATTATTAATATAGGGTAAGTGCTCCAGTAGTCGGCCAGTCTCCAGTAGTCGGCCACAATGACATAAAACTCCTCATAAATAGTACATTTTTAATTCAAAATCAGAAATGGGGCATTCACACATTCATGTACCTATCCTCAATCATCAACCAGTGGCAGTTAAGTTTTGGGTACTTTTTTTGAATTAGTAATGAGTCATTTCATTTTGAATGGTGTGCTCGTCATCCAAGATTGCGATTCTGTTTATTTTTCAGCTAAGAGGACACGTCTTCTTAAAATGGCCAATTGCACTTATTAATTTAATTCTACTGTAAATTTGAGTGATTTTTATCTTAATGGAGTGTATAACGTAATGTTTCAATGAAAGAGCGAATTCCTGGTTAGACTCTATTGTTTTTTAAAGGGGTGGCCGACTACTGGGTACAGAATTGTTCTGCATTTCCAATAGTCGGCCATGGTAGGCCGACCACTGGTTCTAAGCAGTTTGGATGATTTATCCAGTAGTCGGCCACATACTTAATGTAGCTTTGCATTCTTAATATGGGTTCATCAAATTAAAACTAAATTAACTTATTAAAATACATCGACAATTTAACTGTTTTGTATAAAAATACCTTTTCCAAAGTTTATTTTTCTTGAAAAATAGTAATTAAATTGAATGTCTTAACTTCTTTTGACCACCATTTCGACATTTTATTGCTCCTAGTGTTGTAAATTTAATTGAAAATTCTAAAAAAGAGATTTTTAAATACGCATTCGTTGAGTAAAGACAATAAGTTTTAATATTCATCTAGTTATTATCAAATGGTGTTTTAATAGTTTTTCTTATCAAATTTTATCTTAAACTCATGAAATTGGCGAAACGAGTGATTTGACTTCTATTGATACTTATTCGGCAGTTAATAAACATTTCCCAATTATAGGAGATAAGATGCAAAACTTCAATAGTCACATAGGCTCAAGTTATTTAATGAGTGCCAAGCATGTAGTTATTCTTTCTTTTGCTATTATGCTTAACTTTTTGCTTTACCAAAGGTTTAAGACCCCTGTACTCTATTTAGGAAAATTGTTTCAAATGTTGGTATATTTTCAACCTTGATTCTCCCCAAATGTTTGACTTCTTGAGTTTTCTTCGCTAGAGGATTAGAATTGTGCTGAGTTAATTTCAAAACTACATGGTTACATTGTTGCAAACTAAATTTTGGTTTGTTTTCAAGGTTATTCCTCGTTTACTAATATTCTTGTCGAAAGCTGTAAGATTACTTTTATGACATCCCGAGTTCTATTTACTTCCTTATTTCAGTTTTGGAAGCAATCATTTCTGAAACTACAGTTTTAGTTTTATGTTCCGTATGTTGAAATTCCGTTCTAATGAATGTGAACCAGTTAAGTGTCGACGTGATTAATGGTCATGAATTGTGTCGACTCTATTATTACGTCTTTATGTTTACATAAACAGTAAAGCATTTTTTCATTTCTTGATTCTTTGGTCATTATCACTAAAAACTGCTGTTCACTACAAAACTATTCCTGTTTATTTTACTTCCTAAGCAAGAACATTTTGTACTTCGTTTATTTTGTTCCTTCTTGCATCTTTAGTAAGTGCTGCTGAAATTCTTTTCTTCAGACGCATTTTTTTTTAAACTTTTTTTTTGATATAGACATATTTTTAAACATTATTCAGAAAAAAAAAACTTTTTTAGTGCGAGCTTTTAAAATAAAGCTGTTTTTAGGCAGCTAAAGTATAAAAACATTAATGTCCCGAGAATTCTGTGCTAATTGTACTGTCTAAAATTAATAATGGTAGATTGACAGTCAGAGAAATAAGTAAAGCACATAGTGTATCAAGAAGTACACTAACATGATCATCTACACAGTTGAGTATCAGAGGTACCATGAAAAACATGACCAGACTAAGTATACTGCATCGCTGCAGGCCCGTCATTTCACGTTTTTAGAGGGGGGGGGGGCAATGTGTGCAAACACAATGCAATTTTATCGGAAAAAAGCAAACACCACGTCCATTTATAGATTGATTAAATGATTTCTCAAAACCGGGGGGGGGGGAGCAATTGACCCTCCCCCCTTGACCCCCAAATGACGGGCCTGGTTCGTCGTAAGTTTCCCTTTGTTTTGTTTTTTTTTAATTTAAACCCCTATATCAGATAAGATCAATGAAAATGAAGTGGCCGACTACTGGATTCAACGTGGCCGAGCACTGGATTTCTGTGGCCGACTACTGGAGCATTTACTAGTATTGACAATAACTTGGATTTTAACATAATTTTTTTTTTTTAATTTCTGAAACAAGTAGGTGATTCACTATCAGAAAGGTTCATTCTAAAGTTTTACCTTGTTTTTGTTGCTGTATTGATAGCTGAAAGCTCTAGGTTAGCCAAGATCCACAAAAGATCTCTTAAATGGCCGACTACTGGAGCACTTACCCTATATGGGGAAAAAACATTTTGGAATTTCATAGCTGGTTTTTATCAAACTTAATTTTAACCTTGAAAACAATATAGAGATTTTTAAACTTATTTTGCATAGTAAAATAATTAGATTTAGTTTTTAAAAACTAATTTGATAATAAAAAAATCCTTTAAAATTGATTTTTTTTCTTCTTTCCTTAGCATTGGTATTGAGCCCTTACACCCCCAACTGTGCATACAGCAACCTGTATTTAATGTGGCTTCGAACCAAAAAGGCCCATCAGAGCTTAGTTGTCTTCTTAATAGTTTACCTTGTGGGTTGTATTTTCAAAGAGATGAGCCTATAAGTCTCTACCATTTGATCATGGAGGTTAGTGATATTGTATTTCAAATCTGTGTTTAAAAGATGCATTTAGACATCTCTTGTTCTCCCCAATCTAATTGCAATTCTTTGAAAAATAAGTATTAATGAAGTTTTGTGTTATTCATGTCTGTACAGGATTTTTATAATTAAAAGTTGAACTTCCTAAAAGCTATAAGAAGAAATAAAGAACTGCTGGTCAGAGTGACTGAGCTGAATTTTGACGAAGATAGAAGGGAGAAAAGTCTAGTGAAAAAAAAATCTATACAAACGCTTTTCTGATTATAATATAGCTGCAAACTACCAGTTACTTTAATGTGACAAATAGCCCATGTTTAACCAGCTGTACTGTTTAATGTGTATGGCTGCATTGTTTCTTTTATTGAAAAGAAAAATGACAGCTGAATCTTTCTGCTTTTGTGACACTCCTCATCCATTGTGACCATTAACTCTTTTTCATGACAGCTTTTTGAAAGTTCTACTTTAATCATAATGTTAATGTCGTTAATCTATTGCTTATAGCAGCGTATAAATCAATTGAGGTAGTGAGGAACAAAGGGGTGTAAAGGCCAAAATTAAAAATTTTAGATAACTAGTGCCATTGTTAGGAAAACATCCCCTGTGTCTTGGGGAAAGAAATGGTTCTCTCTCTCTCTAGTAACCCTGGTAAGTGTTGATATGTAACATGATTCAGAAAACTTTTGAGCACCTACATCATACATCCCTTTGCTTCTCACCACTTCAATTCTAGTCTAAGTCAATCTCTTTAAATTCAAAGAACAAATTGCAAAAAAAATGTGAACCCTTTCTTTCAGACAAATATTGGAAGCTGTTAGCCAAGCGGTTGAAAATAACTAAATATTAAAAGAAAAAGAAAATATAATTATTATGTTTGTGATTAAATTGTTTTTTTCACACTTTTGTGTAACAAAGTTTTGTCTTTGTGATTGTAATTTTTGCTAATAGTTTATTTTGTCTATAATAATAAAAGCAAGTGTTGTCTGTCTGTCCATTTGTCTGACCGAGCTCTCCAGCCAAATCTATCGCACGCAGGGACCTGGAATTTTTTACACGGAAGCACAAAGGGGCTGGCCACCAGACCTCGAAGCCCAAT
Source organism: Uloborus plumipes (assembly GCA_038373865.1). Classification (NCBI taxonomy): domain Eukaryota; kingdom Metazoa; phylum Arthropoda; class Arachnida; order Araneae; family Uloboridae; genus Uloborus; species Uloborus plumipes. The sequence continues at coordinate 15,034 of JAXGGA010018361.1, forward strand.
TTTCGATTTTTGAATTAGAAAAATTTTTAATAATCTATATATATATATATAAAGATGATGGTGTTTAGAGCCATTTTCCTGATCAGCTGCTCTTTTGCCCCTGAAGTTACTTTGTGATTTAAATTTGCGTATAGATTTAAGCCTTGAAAATTTATTCAATTTGATTAATTAATATCTCCCATTACTTACTTAACTTTCTGTCTCTTATATTTATTTGGCGAATTGATTTAAACTTTAACATGACTTTAAGTGGAATTTAAAAGGTTGTGGAGCGCATTTGAACTAAAGAATATAATAATTTGTCTTCAGAGGGGTTAAAGTGAATTTAAATTTATTAAGTTGACTTCCTCAAAATTCGGTGTTACCGAAAATGTCACAATGGAACTATTATTGTTAAAAATTTAGGGATGGCTATTCAGTTCCTCTTCGCATTTGGCGTCGTAAAGTTTGGCGACAGTTAGGAAATTTACCAAACCTCCCAGCCAGTGAAACACTACTTTCTCCAAATCAAAGAAAAAGAAAACTGTCTGGGAAGGAACAGTAGTTGTTTGCAGTCTAAAGAGTATTTTATTGCATGTTTAAAACATGTATTTAATGCCGCCATCACTAAATTTTTAATAATAATAGTTCCATTCTGACATTTTCTGTAACACCGCTATTCAGTTACTTTTCATATTTCGCGTCGTAAATTTTGGCAACAATCGGGAAATTTTCCAAACTTCCCATCCAGTGAAATCTTGATTATTTGAGGGTCACTGTTAGATTGTAATCTCTTCAAAGCGATGGTACGAAAGACATTATATTTCTTTCCTTTTAATGTTCACATTAAAATCATGGAAGAATGGTTGTGGCTGATCTACCTGATACTATCGGTTCCCTATGTTAATAAATTTAGATTTGGCGACCAATTTTACATTGAAATTACGGTTAAATCGGTGAATTATATTAAATTTCAAGGGCAATATTGCTGTGGTCGTTGAGAGTTTTCGAAAATCTTGGCTCTACAGTTGTGTCAAAAGTTCCATTGGAGCGTAAAAATTTCGCTAAAAATAAATAAGTTTGTCACACACACACGAAAAGAAGAAAAAAGTCTTTAAAACTAAAATAATCCTCGCATTGAGCACCACAAACTGAAATGGCATTAAAAGTGTCATCAATATATTTTAAAAGGTCGTGGTGCACATTTGAATTAAAGAATATAATAATTTTACTTAAGAGGGTGGAGTGAATTTAAATTTATTCAGTTGACTTTCTTTACATTTTTTGCGGGTACTGCTAGTTCTGAATAAATGTCAATAAAATTTGCTCTTGAATCGCTTGTAGTTTATAACAATCATTTCTTTAAAAACAAGCGCTAATTTGTGTGTAAATAACTAAAAAGAAATTATGCCAGTACATCGTTTAAAGTACTTTTCATGCTGCCCATCTTATACTTTAATTTAGTAGTGTTTAATTAACTGTCCTACAAAATAAAGCTGTGTGAAATTGTACCAATATTAATATCTTGAAAGTTTGCAGGTGGCTTTGAAAACAATCAGTGCACAATATCACAAAAATATCAGGTCAAAAATCTGGACAGTTTTAATATTTTTAATGTGTAATATACATATAGACTGATATATATAGTCTAATAAACTAAATATATTATCTCAAATATGTATTAAACAATAAAATGCACATTGTCGCATATTAAATTCAAATGTATGGATGAGTGTTTTTTTTTTTTAGTGTATTGGGAACATTGGCATAAAAAATACCAGTGTAAATTGCAGAGTAAACTGGTCCCTTTTTTAGTTTCAAGTCCCTAAAAACTCGTTTTTTTCCTATCAAAATCAGAGTCCCTTTTCATGTTAAAGTTTCAGTTTCATTTTGAATTTTTTTCCTATGAATTCTTTTATACATTTGTATTTATTTTTTTTAAACATGAATACCTTGTTCATTATGATAATTTAAAATTTTTGAATCTGCTAGGGTTGTGCAAGCTAATGTTCGAAATTTATGGTTAGGTTAGGTACAATAAATTCATTCAGCTTAGTTTCTTGTTCTAAACAAATGTAACTTCAATATAAAAATAAACCAGCCAATTCATTGGCTTGAATTTACTCAACATAGTTACTTGTTCCAAGCAAAAGTAATTTTGCGAATAGTTTTCAGCCTATTAATTGCCTAAAATTGGCAGGTAGAATAATTATCAAAGTAGCTGATTACAGCCCAGTACTGATTTGTCGGTGCATCACTAATTTTAACCTATTAAAGTTCCTGTTTGTCACTTTTTAAAACAATTTAGAACTTTTTTCCTAGGGACGAACTGAAAACCTGTCGAGTTTTCAGTTTAATTCATAAAAAATTATTTTTAAAACAAGATCTCTCTAAAAGGGATATAATATTTTTATCAGAAATATCATGACTACTACAAAATCTGAGTTCATCTACAAATGTTTGGACTGAAATTGAAAAAATATTCATATGTGAGTATTTTTGTATTTGAAGGTTGTTTAAGAAATTGTTTGAGAATTTTATCCCATGTATAAGGGGACTCCCCTAGCCAAATTTTGAACCCACTTGCTTAATATTAAGCTACTTGACTCAGTCATAAATATATAGGTTATTTTGACATTAGTGTTATCTTTTATAGGCTAGGCATTTTATGTGTTCTGTTCGAAATGGCCTCCAGTTCATGTTGTGTTGCTGTCTTAGCATTAGTCTTCTCCAAGTCATCGCAGCTATGTTTTTCCTGCCTTTAGTCTTACCCCTCGCTCATTTATTGTGGATGATTTGTTTGGAGATACCTTTGCTCAGTTTGTCTTTGTTGGGAAATCCTGTTGATTCTAAAGTGATGATGTTGGCCACAGGAAAAAATTTAAAAGTTGCTAATAAACAGGTAAGAATTTTATGTTTTGACTGTATCAATTTTCCTCATCCTCAGTAACGCAGAGCTCTCTTGAGCGAAGTTTAGGGGATGTTCTTCGCAAAACCTTAACTTTCCCCAGAGACACTAACGCACTTTATTCCTTTAACAGAAAAACAGATGCTCAGAAGAGACCTTTTTTTTTCATATTAAGTAAATTCCTTCAAAACCCAACTGTATAGCGATCACTGGTTTAAGCTAAACGGATTTGAAACTTGAAGAAACATTTCTCATACTGTCGGTTACTCCTCTTGTGTACTTTGTATGTGATTGAGCTATTTATTAATTCTATATTTCTTTCTCTACTATTAAAACTTGAACATGGTTATTTTACTATGTTTTGAACACGCTAAATAGATTTTGTTTGTGGGTCTGGGTACCATTGTAGTCGTTGTTGGTCTTAATGATTACTATTCCCCTTTTTAAACAGTTTGCAAACACCCTGTAATATTTGTTAATAATTACTAATCTACTATTTTTTGGGACAAGCCGTTTTTTTTTTTACAAAGTACAGAAAGTACTATAGTCACAAAACATTTTCACTCAAATTTTGGTCTAAATTTCCATTTTATTCTTCATCAAAAGAATGTTAATAACATTTTTATAACCTGTCCGTATGTACCTACAGTTTGCTCATGATTGCTAGGACATTGTCAAACAGCCAGTTAGGATGAATATCTATATGAGGAGGAAAAATAAAAAGTTGATATATGTATTTTGCTGAATTAAAATGCTAACTCATATCTGCAAAATCTGGCATTCCTAAAATGTAATAGATTTGTTTATTTCTGAATGTAAACAAGATGTAAGCCTTTCCATCTCAACTGTGCTCAGACAGTACAAATGTATAGACAGCAGAAATATCCATTTTACCCTACTAATTAGAACAAGTTTTCTCCAGACATCTGTGTATGTATCTATGTGCTTACATATATATATTGTATATCTCAAATGAAAAAAAAATCTTTGACTGTGGAGGTTTAAATCAGGGTTGGGGTTTTGGACGTCCAAAACTGGTTTTGGACAGGACAGGTGGGTTTGACTGTCCAAAACTGTCGAAAACTGTCCAAAAGTGTCTTAAACTGTCCAAAAGTGTCTTAAACTGTCTAAAGCATGGCAAAAGGGTTTTAAGCTGACTAATTTCTATTAACTGTCATATTGATAATGCATACATTTTAGTTTCTTAGTGTTAATTAGTTGTAATTAATTAAAATTTGACAATATTTAATTATATTAGTAATTTTAATATACGTTAAAAAATGAACAATTTACTCATAACTCCACTGCATAAAAATTTCATAAAATAGGAATTGGTAGTACTGTCAAAAAAAAGTCTTGAAGCAGATAATTTCAGCTCCATTTGTAACTCAGAATGTGTAAAACTGAAGTCTTTTGTGGTTTCTTTACAATAATGTTTTCAGTGATGTTCAAATAATTTTTTTAACCTTAGATTGAAGAATAATAAACTGATGATAAAATGTTTTTCACTACTCAAGAAAATTTTGCTATTTTTGTTTTTAATACTGTGTATTTTGTTTCTAGCAATGTATATATGAAGGGCTCGGGCGTAAATAGTGGTATCTGACAAACTCGAAAAGACGTATTGTTTCAAATTAAAGAAACAAAAATCATTTGTAAAAATGTAATTAAATATACTCGAGACACACAGCACTTAATCAATGTACCGACTTCATTTTTTAAATAGAAAAACTTGCTACGGTAATGTCTTGAAGCAATAAATCCATATTTAAAAGAGAAAGTTTTGATTTTTTGAAATGCTAGTTACCATTTTTTACACCCGAGCCCTTCATATGTGTATATACTTTCTCAAGAAAAAAAAAAACATCCTAGCTTGCAAATATTTAGAAAAACTTATCAACATTTTCCAAGGATCAGTAATGATTTAGTGTCTGATTATGAAATGTCACTTTTGTCATTTAATCGTTTACGGTTAACTACAGCAGCTAAACTGGTCATGTGCTATCGGATGTTAAGAGGACCAATTGAACCAGATTACTATTGTGTACATATGTATATGCATATTTTTTTAATTGTACTACTTTTAAATTTATTCCTAATATTTTATGAAATAATTAAATATTCAGTAAATGCCGCTGTAACATTCTCAAATGTTGTGTATCTTTTTAATTAGTTGCAAAACTGATTTTTTGCATTTAAGTCGATTATTGTACCTTTTGAACACCCTCATTTGCATCTATATTTAAAAGAAGTTTAGCTAGTATTAAAAATAAAATAATATAAACTTATGAGAACTAATTGATTTTTTAATGAAGAATAGTAACTTCTAAGTAGCTAGATTAGTATCAGCTGAAAATCTTATATATGTTTTTACGTACATAGTTAAATGTTTACATATAATAAATTTAGTCTTAACTTCAAGTATAATTTTGTGCTTTTGATATTTGTTCAAAATATAAAATTGTACTAAAAATGTAGTTTTGGACAGTTTAGGACAGTTTCGGACACATGGGTTTTGGACAGGACGGTTTAAACCGTGGTTTTTACCGTTCTGTCCAAAACCTTGCCAACCCTGGTTTAAATATCATATGTTGGGTCTACATAGGTTTTAGCTGTGCTTTTCTCCTTTTGGTTGAATTCATGTAATATTATAAATTAATGATTACTTCACTAATGTTGTCAAGTTTTTTCACCAACTTGGGGACAGAAATGAAATGTTGAATCAGATGACTGTGCCAATTTTTAGCAAGATTCCTGTATAACCAGTGCTTGAACTGTCGACATTTGGAATATGAAACTCTTTAAAAGTCTTTTTGTGGGATTGGTTAGCAGTATTCTATTGATTGTAACTACTTTAAAAGAGAGAGAGAGAGTTTTTCTTCTCACTCTAAGGCACTATTATGTTGTCTTAATGTTGAAAACATCAAATTTCTTTAATTTGAAACTGCCATTCTCTACATTTATGCATTGTGTCTCTTAAATTCGTGGGTCTTTATTTCAAGCTTGCATCAGTGTGGAATTACTTCTAGTAAAAGGTTTCAACTTTCTTAAAAGCAACTTTAATGAACTTAAAAACATTAAAACCACACTATACACAGCAAATAACATACTAAATTATAATCACCAAAATACTTCAAGATTCATGAAAATACCTCGAACTAAAACTAAAATGCCACGCAACAAGATGCAGCTAAACAAAATCAAGTGCCAAGATCAAGTCAGGTGAAAGAACTGACAGGGGATATAAGTAGCAGTAGCTTACTGCGCCCCCTACAGTTAAAATCAAAGTTATCAAATTAAAAGTCTAAACACATTGAAAAGTATCTAAAAAGTTGTGCATTCAAGAAGTTCTGTCAAATGCATGTACATAAGTACAGACTCCCATTCTTTTGCGTTATGAGCCATTAAAAAATATGGATTTTTTAATATGTGTAAAAGGAAGTATCATTATGTCCACGTCACATTTTTTGTGTGTGTGTATATATATACACATATTTACACACACATCAAGTGTACATTGGAAAAAAAGAGATAATAAAGAATTCAAGTCTTTGGACATTATTTTTGTATTATGGTTTGTTTCTAACCGATGGCTGTCGGACTATAGCTGGCCCTCAAACAGAGTTTGTCCTGGAGAAAGCTTACAAATAGATTTTTTTAAAATCTTTTTTTCTTTTATGCATGTTTTAAGAAAACTAAGCCATAAACCACCAGTGAGGACTTAACTTTTAAAAAAACGTGATTGTATGACAGTTTAGTGCTAACCAGACCATTTGAACTGAATTATTGTTTTTTCGGCCGACCTTCCTTCCAGAAATTCACAATGTGGCCCTTGAGTAAAAAAATCTGGTATGGACCCCACACTACTTCTTTTATGTGTAAATTTCTTAGTAGTTGCCTTAAGTGTTAAAAAAAGTGCTTGGAGTTAGCAAGGTAACAATTCAAATATTTACTCCCCTAATCTACCACGAAACAATGCAAAAAATATTTTACAATTTGGTTATTTTTTTCAATATTGCTGATTTTAATATCATTTAGTGAATTTTTCGCAAAATATCGCCAATAGTGCCAAGTTGAACCCAAATTCAAAAAATATTTTTTTCGCTAAATTTGTCGCCAACTTGGCGATATGTCGCCAAGTTGGCGACAAGTTTGGACACTTGGCGACTAAAAGCTTGGCGACATGTCGCCAAGTGGTGGCGCCAATTCATATCACTTGAGTCTGTATTGAAATTAACATTGATTTACCCCAAAAAAGGGGTAAAAAACCCCTTTGGGAACATTCGAATGCAATCACAAGGGGAGGTGCACAACTAGACCCCT
>JAXGGA010018362.1:0-22242 GCA_038373865.1 Uloborus plumipes
GTTTGAGAGGGGTAAAAATTACTTCATGTGCTGCGCTTTTTGCGATGATTTCGATAGACTCAATTTTGCTCTTCGCGATATTTTGGCCTTTTCGCACTAAGAAATATATATTCACTCTCTAAATATTAAGTACAAGTCCCTATTTTTGGGGCAATGCACAAGAAAAAAATGGAGATCCTAAATCACATGTCTGCGGATCTTTTTTCCAAAATGCATTTAAAACACTTTATGTTTGAGAATTAAAAGAAACAAATTCATGTTTTATGCTTTTGCTATCATTTTAAGACTTGAAAAACGGTGATTCAATTATTTTGTGAGGAAAAATTAAACTTAAATACGATACGATAAAAACGAAATACCCCCCCCCCCCCCGTCCCCTGAAAAAAAAAATAGAATTTGAGTAAAGAGCTCGTTTTATTAAAGAAATGTAGCCCCCCTGGGTTCGATGGACACCCTGGTTAAGTACACATATAAATTCAAGCTTTGGGCATACCTTAAAGTAATTTCAATTTGCAAAATTTTGGCTAATTTATCAGTAAAATAAGGATGATTACAGATAATCGGCAAAGTTGCAGAGTTCCAATAACTGCCGATAAATGGATGCCTCTCCCAAATTCAAACTCAAAATAAAGAAAAAATCTTAACTCTCAATGTAAAAACATACTGAACCACATTTTCAGAACTTATAAACATTATGGCACACTCCGCGTTGAGAAAAAATGGAATAAACAAACAGCTTCTCACTGCCGAGGAAGACATCTCACGTCTTCTTACCCTGTCGTAAACTTCTCGGCGCGATTCTAGATACCTTAAATTAGAAGTGGCTTTGAGATTAGAGATTATTCATGTCTCACGAGATATGACGTCACGGGGCACAAAAAACCCGTATTCTCGGTATCGATTATATTGACGATACAATGAGAGTAGGGCCCCAGGAGAGAGAAAAAACGTCGTAATTCTAGCATTGTTTCTACGGTCAACGTATCTCCCCGTATATTTCGAATTAGTAACCTGACTGACGTGATTTTTGACCTCAACACGCATCTTGCCTCCCACAGCTTGTTTCCACAAAAAATGAATTTTCGAATTTTTGTGACTGATGCTTTTGCACTCACCGATTCAATTGTCTAAATGGCTAAAATAATACTATCTCATTACTTATTTTCTAAATCTTCACACATTTCTTTTAAAGGATTTTGTGCGTGTTTTACGATTGACAGAAAATTTGTCTGGGGGAGAATGGAAAAAAACAGGATTCATCACAGTATTACAAATGGTGATTTTAGTAATGAACTTAGTCTTAAAGTACACATACGACCGATTTATTTGTAGTGAATGTTATGTTTGACGAAGGAATCAAAATGAATGTGAAAAAGTTCATCGGAAAGGTTACTGAAATGACTATTCTGATTACAACAATTATATATCATACCGTTATACGACAAAAAATAATTCATAGGAGGAAAAAACGGATTTTAAAGTCCTACTCGATGAAAATGCGTCAAAGTATAGATGAAACCAATTTATTTGTGTTGCACATTTCATACATATAATGTAGGTAACGAAAATGAATGTGAAATAGCGAATAAAGCTAAAATCGGTTGAATGAAGGATTATTTGGGCTCGCCAAATACTTTTATGCTTTCAGTTTCATTCAGTTCAAATGTAGAAACATTCTAAAGAATTAAGATGGTTGGGGGACAATCAATATTTTCAGGCGAAAATATACATTCTGAAACCTGTAATTCTTCACGACAGTATTATGTCTAGATAATGTCTTTTTTCTTTATTAAGTCGTAAAATCAACTTCGTTAAAATGATAATAGATTAGTTATTTATCCCCTCCCTCCTCCAAGTAAGTATCTGTTGCTGCATGTGTTGAACAAAAACCAAAACGTTAAAGGATCCCTCACTTAAGTCAATAAATAGTTCGTTTGTTTTATTTTTGAGGGACCTATCTATACTTTATACTGAACAGCGCAGTATCCACGGAGTCTAGTGCCATAGTACATTAGAAATGCCCCCCTCCCCCTGACAAAATCATTGAAATTCAATAAAATCAATAACATTAGCAGTTCATTATGAAACATTGATAGTGTTTGCTCTTGAACCACAGACAGGGTACATTTTTCAGTTATATTTCCAACGATGCATTTTTTAAAGAATATTTGAAATGAAGAAAATTTAGCTATTTACTAAAAAAAAAAAAACTAACTTTCACAGATGAAACTGAAATTTAAAACATTGCGAAGATTTTATAATAATTAGAAAAACGAAACCAGAGAGTATTAGCAGTAGGAAAGCTTCACTTGAGGCCCTATTTCAGTCAGAGGGGTCGAAAGCTAGGGGGAGGAAAGCTAGACAGCCCCTCAATTTTTTAAAGCGCAAATTAAAGTACGAAGATAGAGCGTTTTCAGTCTCTGATTTAGACGGGTGAAGGGAGTCGTTACTAGATCTTATTAACAACACGAACCGAATCGTAAGTAAAATATTCACTCAAAAATTATAAGTCCAAGAGTTTCTTCCCTCGAAAATTTTGGAAATTACTGTTTTAAAAATGTAGTTTTAGACGATCTTTGCAATGTTAAGTTTTTAGGGAGGAGCGATTTGGAGCCCTCCTTCGACATTTTTTTTGAAATTGAAACTAAAAACGTAACAGTAGAGTATCTTCTGCCACTTTAGAGAGAGGGTGCTAAGGGGCCCCCGAAATCTTTTAGAAATTATAGTTCTAGAAGGGCAAGATTAAAGAATTTCGGGATATGTTAAGGAGACGAGTGATTTAAGGCACTCTCCGGAAACTTAGCGCAATTGAATGCGCCCTGAAAATATAATTTCAGCTGACCTTCGATGACTGTTTCCGCATCAAAGTAGTTTTTTTTATCTTACCTCAGATTTCTTCCAAAATGCTTCCAATTAATCCCGGGGTAGCGAAAATAAGTGAAGTATAATTCTTGTATGTAATCACCCGCTGAAATATCTTCGGCAAGCAGATGGAGGCACATTTATGACTAAATTATTTAATTTACATTACAAAAATCAGTCGTTGCAATAAAACTTGTTGAAAATTAAACAAAACACAAACAAGGTATCATATTGACAGCGAGACCAACTGACGCGAAGCCTCTGCTTCAATCATTTCATTTCATTTGTTTAGTTATGAGGTCAGTGCTACACTTGGAAAGCGGCTTTGCCTCCATTAGTCCAAAAAAAAACAGCAAATATCTGCACCAGAACAAAGCTAATACTTGCGACAGACATCACACACAGGTCCAACTTGTTTTTATATATATACAGAAGCCATCAGCTTCAACATACATGAGGACTGCATGCTACGCGTCTTGCATCCTGACAAACACAGGACAGATTTACGGCTCAGAGAGGCTGAAATAACATCCATGCGCAAGGCCGGACTCGAACCCGCGACCAGTTGCTTCCGAGGAGAATACTCTACCTCTAATCCCTCGTGGCCCCCTTCAACAATATAACAGATCCAACATAACAGATGATAAAGCGACAACCAGGGGGAACCAGGGGTTAACTACCACCAGGGGGAATCAGACACCACCAATTCCACGAAGAAAATCCAACAAAGCCTCTACTAAAATTAAAATAAAAACTGTTTCACTGTTTTGAGGGTCTTATCTCGAGGTACGCACGTACTTTTTTTATTTTATTTAATTTATTTACAACACAGATTTCGAGTTCGTGTACTTGGTCACATCGGACCCGTTTATAAACTCACATCCAATATGACAGATAGTGCAAGACTGATATATAGTATAGGACAGAATTTACGCTCTTGGAGAGGAATGGTCACAACTAGATTAAAGGCAGGAATCTAACCAACCACTCCCGGATCACGAAGCACGAGAATGACGTGCAACCCCTAGGGCTTCGCTGGACAGAAAACAAAAAAGAAAAAAATCTCTTCACTGCAGTTCATCTTTGTTTTTTCCACAATGATGTAAACGAGAGGAGTTCTCGTGATTTCTTCCTTGGAACAATTTTTGAAGTGCTGTCACTTTAAATTGCAGTTTTAGAAGATTTCTTTTAATATTTATGGGAGGAGTTCGCTCTACTTTCAATTTGTAATCAGAGTATTGTATACAGGATGATTCGAACTTTTTTTTTTGTTTATACTGAAGCCATGAGCTTCGACATACATGAGGACTGCGTACTATGCGCCTTGCCTCCTGACAAACACAGGACAGATTTACGGCACAGAGAGGTTGAAATAACCACGGACAATGCGGGACTCAAACCCATGACAACTTGCTTACGAGGAAAATACTCTACCTCTGGGCCACCTTCAGAACTTTTCAAACGAACTTGGAGCGGAGGTGGAGAACACCATAGCAAGGAAAAATCACTCAGGAACATATGAGCGCGAATACAATGCTCACGCTCTACATGCATACAAAGCCAGACACTGATACGAACAGGTAACAAAAAACTTTCAATTATTCCCAAATAAGATTTTACACTACATTTTAAAGTGGCTTTCAAAGCAATTGTTGTAACACATGCATCTGGAGTAGTAATTTATGCGTTGCAATGACAACGCTCTGATCGTTGCTATAACGAGCCATTCTGACAAGCTTTCATTCATCGGTGCGTTATCATTGTGACGCTTGTATTACAGCTATACTTGAAAAAGATTCAAAATCTTTCTTTTCACATCGAGCGTTAAAATGCTGCAGAAAAGAAGGGTTCTCAGATACGCCATTGCTGTTCTGGTGTATTAAGCTAAAACATGCATGCGAACTTCTGGGATCTCCGGTAAAAGCTGTGTATTCTAAGATTCGATTTGCCTTGGGTGTTATTTCTTTTAACTGCATTGGAAAATTTTTTGTATGTCCGGAGGCAAGGCGCTTGGTCCTGTATGTATGCGAAGCTGATTAGCTTCGAAATAGAGAAATAGGAAGATTTTCACTTCTTTCTTTAATCATCAGGGATTGCTTCTTTTTACTTTTTTGCTCTATTCTTATTGATTTTTCTACAAAAATCAACCCTTCAAGAATTTTAATTGAAAAGCATTCTGTGCCTGTAGAATAATTGCGTAGGTTACATTATGAAGTAACTACATTTAAACTATAATTCGCATCAATATATTAATGGCTTCATTAGGAATTGATACTTGGGTACATTACTACCAATATTCAAGCTTTTCAAATTTTAAAGATTTGAACATTTCTTACAGAGCCTATTGTAGTTTAAATTCCTAAAGCGGCATTTTAAATAATTCAGTATTAAAACTTCATTGTAAGATTTCATTCAGAAAGGAGTGATTGATCAAAATATAAAAATGATCAAGAAAAAACTATAAATTAAAAGCAGAGCTACCAGTTTTTGAAAATTGAAATTTGTTGCCATACTTGGTGAGTAGGGGAAAGAGGAGGAGGCAAATAGCATTTAATAACAAATGCAACACACTCAATGAATAATAAGTTACTTTTAAATGCACCATAAAAGAAATAAGTTTATTCTATAAAATGCAAATTAAATGTTTTTATCATTTATTATAAATTTATTTTGTTTATTTTTAAACAAACTTAACTTATTAGGCACATCAGCGATACTTAAATGAGTTTAAGGTGGATATTATCCGTAATGGTTTAAATGTTTCGTAGGATTACAAAAAAAAAAAAAAAAATCTTAAAGTTCTGGACAGTTCAAAGCTGTAGTTCGTAGAACTTACATTTTTTCTGAGCAGTTAGCAGCTCTGAGTAAAAGCTACCACAGTTTTTTCTCCCCCACTTTCAAAAATATGATCTGTGATGTATCAGCTTCTTACAAATCAAATGCTTGCAACTTAAAACTTTTTTTGACAACAAAATGAAAGAAAATTAAATATGCTTAATCATTAACACATAGGAGGGTCCTTCGTAAGATTTATTTACAAACATAGTTGATAATAGAACAAAAAACTTGAAATTTATTTTTTTCAAAACAAATTTTAAATCTGTAAAATTGATTTACATCATTTTAGCTTTACATTGAATATGAGGAAACTCAAATACTTCATACTATGTTACTTGGTCATAAGATGGTAAAGAAAAACACTGACAGCATTTTTTTCTTTTTATTGAGAAAGACAGGATGAAATTACAGTAGTCTTATATGAAGTTCAAGTTTTTTTTCTCTCCTTGTGATCATAAATATTTCAAACCAAATATAAATTTATTCTATAAATGAATAAATAAATTAAACTTTAATATGAAACGTAACAAAAACAACTTAATCTGTACATCTTAATATGCTTAATCAAAGCCAACTTCAATGTATTTTCTACAGCTAGAGGAATTATTAATTGCAACTAAAATGAACACAAACAAAACCATTTGTGAATGAAGTTCATGAAAAGGTTATATACTATTGCACATCTCTCACAGTATCATCGTTTTAATCAAACAGGTCTTTAGTAATGAAAGTCTTTCATGAGGTATTTTGTACAAAAGCTCTAACAACTATATGATTAAATAAATATTTACAAGTCTTCCAAACCCAATGCATTGAAAGCACTTTTACATTTTAACAAAATGCTAGTGACATTAAATGTGAAAATGCATAGTACTGTTATGAAATTTCAAGATTAGATGCATGTAAAATTCAAAAGAAAGTGTTCATTGTGGCACCAAATGCTGTAGTTTTACAGAAGTTGAACTATGAATGAAAAATGATTTTAGGTGAATATCCATCACAATTTGTCATTGTCCATTAAGAAATCACAGTTAAAGTTCATCATGACTGTCTTCAATCTGTAAAAAGAAAAAAAAAATGTTACTTCTCTTCCTATTCTGTAAAGTGCCAAATTGGCACATTGAAGCAAAAAAAAAATATATTAGCCAAGTCTGAAAATTAAGAAAAGCATATTCAGTTTTCAAAATATATTTTTCTAATTTTCTAAAAATAAGTACAGAGTTATAGTACCTGGACAGATGAATTTCAATATTCGATAACAATAAGCAAACGCAACTAAAAAAGCAACTATAGATCAAAATAAATGGAGGTTAAAACTGAACTAATAGTGCAATGAGTTTCATCAATATGCCAATCACAAGATAAAAATAGTAAGAATTTCACACTCGCTGTAGTACTTAAGTTCAATTTTTCAGAAATAAGTAGAAACATTTTTCCAAGAATACAGCAAGGAAGTTTTTTTTAATTTTTATTACTGTTTATATCTGAATTTTAATATGTTGTCAGGAAATTTTAAAATATATACTAAAATTGAAGAATTTTAGTTCACATAAATTTTTTTAGCTAGAATTAATTTGCTAAACATGTCCATGATAGGAAAGCCATTGTTCTGCATTGTATACAAACCAGAGGTCGGAAGTAGCGCGCTACAAGTAGCGAAACTACAGTAGTAGCTACAATTTTTTTTTGTAGTTTGTAGTGATTTCCTGAAACTATTTTTAAATTTAGTGAATATATATATATATATATATACACACACACACATGTAAAATTTATAAAAAATGACGTCTCAAATTCAAATTATATTTTTTGCAATGACGAAATCATAAGTGTGGCATACATTCGAGAGCACTCAAGCTACTTTTCCCCAAGTTGTCAAGTCATTTTAGCTCCATGGATAAAGTACTCTGTTACCATCAGGAAAGATCTGGGATCAGGCCTCATTAAGAACACATATCCGTGCACCTCATTGATTTCAAGAATGGTGGATGAGCAAAGGCTGGTGGACGCCAGATATTGGCAGACTGCCAAAATTTGAAAGAGGTTTAACGTTATGTTTGAGGTCCAAAAAGAAAACATATCAATTTGTCATTGCTTACGTTGGACAATTCTTAGTAATATTCCGTGCCCAAATGAGGTAATTTATGAAAATAAGCCATTTTGATTTTTTCGTTAAATCTTCAAACATCGTTTAATTTGTTTGTTTTATTTTTTTTAAGTAGCGACGACATTTTAAAAGTAGTTTGTAGTTGCTACACTTTTAGAAAAGTAGTTGTAGTTAACTACATTTATAATAAAGTAGTTGTAGTTCGCTAAAAAATAAAAGTAGTTTTTCCAACCACTGAAACATACACGAAGGCTTAGATGAGAGAGAATTTGGAGTATATTGGAAATTATGTGTTGCATATGCAAGAGAAAAATTACTAAATGCAGGTGAAAAAAGCTCTTAAGTTATTTATATTCCTTAGAGAAGGAATTACTACGGAATAGAGCTAAGTTCTTGATTTTCAATCTGAAGAGTTTTGTTTAAATGCGCTAATCTCAGGAGTTACAGGTTCAAATTGAAAAACCCTGTGTTGAATAGTCCATTTAATCAGGAAGGCTTTAGGCTGTATAACATTTTGCTATATGTAAGGAGTTATTATAGTTTTAAAAAAAAGTCAAAAAGCAAGAGCGGATTAGTTTCCACTCTTCTCAAAAGTATTTTGACAACTAGTGTGTAGAGGGTAATGTTGCTTGAACTCGCAAAAAAATTTTTGGAAATTTTTGACAAATTATACGATCCAAAAAAAAAAGTTCCATGAAACCCAAATATATGCAAAAGCAATCACTGTGTTTAAATTTGACATGATCAGTACAAAAAAGTATAACCGTACGTGCATTTCAGTTTTAAAGGAACCAACTTACTTACCACTTACACGAACCAACCCCATATATTTATCATACACATACATATTGTGGTGTACTTAAAATAGTTTAATGAAAGGCCACACAGCTAGTATGTAATATTGCTTGTTTTATTGTAGCCAAAATAAAATTTCCAACAGCCATTGATTTCAAAATAAAATTCTATAAAAATGCAACACTTGAAAACTTGAAATTTATAGCACCTCCCACTAATAATTCAAACAGAAGTTTCAAAAATAAGCAGCAAATACATGGTGTGAGCGAGAAACTTGCTGATTTGAAAAATCAATAAAAAAAAATATTTCGTATATCAGTATATTTCTTTTTGTAAGATAGTGTACCCATTCTGAATTTTTATTTTAACTAGATTTTAAAATTACATCGGGCAAATGGTGGCCCCCATAAATGAAAATGATGCAATGATCCACCCTAAATTTGAAGTTTTGTTCCACTCTATCGAGCATATAGACTGGAATGTTGGCAATAGTATGCCGGATATTGCTCTTCAGGTGTTGCAGGGTTCGGGGCAGGTGTTGCAGGGTTCGTTGTAAACGATCGATTTGAGATACACCCCATAAAAAATCTTCGAAGGGTGTCAAATCAGGGGAGCGCACCGGCCATGGTACGTCAACCTCTCAAGGAGACGTTATTACTCAACTATTGAGATACAGCAAGTTTGAAAGGATGAAACTGAAGTTTGTTATGAAAAACTCGTCTCAGCGTGCAATCAGAAATCCTCAGAGCAGCATCGTGTTTACACGCCGAACGAGTGGGAGAGCATAAAAACAACTCCCTCACTTTCTTGACGTTTTTTAGAGTTCTAGAAATCCGTTGACTTCCGGGGGGCCTTTTTTTTGCCACACTCACACTTTCCCTGAATGTTTTTTCCCTGCAAAACCCCGTCTAGAAACAGGACCCCAGGATGAAATTTGAACAGAGTTCGGAAGGCACGTTGAGTAATGATCACTGAAAGATTTGAAAAGAAAGCCTCGTCGGCAAACGTTCGTTGCTCCTCTGCCCAACGCATTGCGACATCTAAATTGCAAGATAACAAAACTTCAAGACTCCTTCTTTAAAATGAGATCCTCCCACTCTTTTCTGACCACGTCTTGCTAATTAGCATCCAATTAAAATCAGCAAGTTTCTGTGCCACACCCTGTAACAAACAGTACTATAAAATGAATCTGGGAGAAGGGTTTAAAAATATTAGTTATCAAATGTATAGTAAGTATTATCTAGTGCCATATTTTTAACATGAGTGACTCGATTGAAAAAGATTTAACCCATTTCACCAGTTGGACAATATTTTTATCCTCATTGCAAAATGTACGAGCATCACATTTTCTTCAATAATTTTCCACTTTTAATTTTATTTCTTTCATATGGCCTCAGAACCTAGGTTAACTAAAGAAAGTTCCCACTCAGCTTATACATTGATTGGCCTACATTTGGAAGTGCATAGTACTTTTTTTTCTTTAATGTTCTCCTGTACATTTATTTAATATTTTAAATTTTTAAAAGCTGATTATTATTTGAAAACGAGTTTTCCCGTCTTTATGATTTAAAATTTAAACCTTGAAACAAAGACTGAATCTCATGCTGACAACAGGTACAATCAAAACATATGTTGAAAGCTATCATATTACTCGCATGACTACAGTCAAAATACAATGTAAAAAGTCATAGCATACTTTTAGCACCAATTATCGAAAATTTAAAATTTATCTCCAAAATTCCAATTATGCCAATTTACATTAATTTCTATTATCCAAATTGTTAACGTTGGAAATTTTAACTCAACACTCAACTGTAAAGCTTCGTACTTATAGATAAAATTATACGCAGATTTTAGTTGGGAGGCAGGGATGTCATTTCAAGTTTTTCCAGGAGGTAGAGGGCAACGGGTACAAACACAATGCAATTTCATCGGAAAACATAAAAACCACGTCCACTTATATGTAAATACATTGATTTCTCAAAGCCGAGGGAGCATCCCCCCCCCCCCGATTCCCTTAAATGACGGGCCTGTTGGGAGGATTTGAGAGAGTTCATTTTCAAACACGAAAAAACTACCAAGGCCATTTAAACTGGAGAAAACTGTACTTACTTCATCTGACTCATCGATAGTATTTGATTCAGAGTCGTCATCATCTGTTTTTGTTTCTGTTTCTGCTTCTGATGATTTTCTTTCTTCTTCATCTTGACTTTCTTTCATCTTTTTCTCTTCATCCTAAAAAAGGATTGGGACATTATTCTTAATCTTAAAATTCAATACTTGAATTAAGTGTATTTTATTCGGATACTAATCAGTATTTCATTCAAAATGATGAAGTTACAGTGAAGTACTTAGAGACTTAATATTTGCATCAAATATAACAATCTCAAAATAGTAGATGTTTCAGAAAGATTTTAATATGATTTACTTGAAAACAAAGATGATACAAAAACTTCAAATTAGATCAAAATTTTAGGAAACCAAAATGAAATTAAGGATGAGAACTCTAAATTTTTTCTGTCACACTATTGAAAGTTAAGATTATTTTTTTTAATAAGATTATTTAAAATTGAAAGATAATTTTTAAATACTTTACAGCTGGCAAATAGTTCTGAAATATTAAGAATGAACTCTTAAGCATTTATAAGTATAAGTGCTAAGGTAATCTTGGTAACAAAATTAGCTTATTAGATGTAACTATCTAATTACATTCGATCTCCTGATTATCATACAACTGGTTTAATACACTGAGAAAGTTACTTAAATAGGGGCAACATTTCTCATGCAAAAGAGGAATTTCCTGTTCCTTTCAATTTACAAGATATAAATATATCTTTTTTGGAGCATATTTCATCTTTAGGAGAAAAATTTTTAAGTGACAACATGCTATAAATTGTTCCAGAAGATAAGTGATGGGACAGGAAACAAGAGCAACAATGCAAAACAAAAATTTTATAAGCAAAACCTACACACAAGGATGCAAGCTAGGTTCTGTTTCCAAGACTGAAAAAATTTAACATGACAGTTTAACTCAAAAAAAAAAATAATAATAATAAGTAAATATAAAGAAACTATGCGCAATCTGAAAGAGAAAGCAAGGCGACTATAAAATCTTATAATAAATCTTAGCTAAGATATGACTAAAGTACAACAATACTTGTTCATCAGATTAAGAACTGATAAACTAAAATTCTAGAAAACACCTCAATTCAGCAGGTTCTGTACTTAAGCATTTACATCTCAAATTTTGGCTCTAACAACGCATTGTTTTTCGTCAACAGACCATACTGCTAGTCAAAAGCACTGCAGCTACTTTTCTCCAGATATCTTGGAGTTTAACTAATTTCGCAGCACTACTTATCCTTCCTGCTCAAGATTAAGCAGACTATAATGGATTGAAGCCTTGATATGGGAAAGTTATTGATTCCAAAAAAACATCTACTTTCTTTCATCTAAATAGCAGATGTACCCAAGTCTTCAAATTTAAATGCTGATAGAATTCAACCTCCCTTATGAAATGTGTTAGAGCAGATTTAGCAACAACTTTATTAAAAGACAGTTTGAATATTTCTTATATCTTCTAAAAAGAAATTTGCAGTTTCAACTTAGTCCTTTTATATGAAAGCAGTAATTATATTTAAATTCATATCTACTTCCATTTATGTCTTACCTTTATGGCTCCCCATGTTTCTCTGCCGTGCTTCTCTGCCTCTGTTTCATCATCAGTTATCAAGACATTGTCAAAAATTGTGCCTGATTTTACCTTAAAGAAAAAAAAACATTAGTACTTGTGTCCCGAGAAGTTTTAACATAATATAGTGAAACCGGTGTATAACGATACTGTATATAACAATAAACCTGCCTATTACGATATTTTGGTTTGGTCCCAGTCAACAGTTTGAGCTGTTTGCTCAAACTGTCTACAATGATAATCTGTCTATAACTATATTTTTTCTCGGTCCCTTGAGTATCGTTATAAACAGATTTCACTGTATACTAACAAGGAAACATTAATATCAACGTTAAAATTAAAAAACAATAAGTAACGGGAGCACATATAGATTTGTGTTTGTTTCATTTTCTCCTTTTGACAAATCAATATTTTACACTTATCCACTAAAATGTACTCAAATATTAGTAAAAACATTCAAAAATTATCTACACTTGCCCCTACATGGAGGGGAGGGAGAATTTGAACATGCTTGAGACACATTAAGATACCATAAATAAAACAAATTGTTCAAAATGTCAATTCACATAACTTAGAAATACATTCTCCCAAAATTGCTTGATTAAACATTTGCAATTTTAGAAATTAGTATTGGACGGGATAAGAATTGAGATTCCAGACATTTTAAAATTTAGAATTCTGCTTGAAATTAATTTTTATGTCATGCTATAATATCTTTTTTTTTTTTTTTAATCCATTTTTCCTACATGAAAGACCATGCAGCTATTTGTTCGTCCTTCAATCAATGCTAACAATTCAATTTCTCCAAGCATTATGATTTTTTTTGATTTTTTTAATTGAAGCTTCTGCATAGTTAAATGCAAATATTATGGCTTAAACATGACATTTCATATATATATCTATTTGAAAGGATTTCATTAGGTAAAAAGATTACTTTTTCTTTTCACAGTAATTTATGACAATATTTGAGCTTGATTTCAGTCATGCAGTTATGGCCACAGCGACCAGCACATTCATGGCATAATCAAGAAGTCTAATTTTCAAATAAGCTCATCATGTGGTATCATTTGGCAAAAACTACATGTTTGCACCATTGATGCCTTCCAGTAGCATGACCATGTCAACAAATCTAGAATTGAAAGCCTACATTCAGCACCTTACAGCCAACATACAGCCCAATTTATTGCAAAAATGAAAACTGAACACAAATAACATCATGTAAGTGCCGCCAAACTAGAACCACATGCTATAAGATTGGTTCCTAGTTACGCACAACGTGCCAAAGTCAAATGAGCCTATTCACAGATGAAAAAAAAAAGTTTACCTACAAAAGTCACTTATACAAAGTTCATATTAATCAGAATAAAACTTTCATCAGTAAATTTCTTTCAAGCAGAGTTGCTTATTTCAACTGCCTATTTAAAACTGCAAATTTTTTATGGCATAGCAAATTAATATTTTCTTCTGTAAATGTGCTGATTTTTGAAGTTTGTGAAATTGTCTATTACATTTTTTCATCTGCTAGTAGTTTTTATGAAGATACAACTAAACTTTCATTTTGCCCTGATTTACCTAACCCTAAAATTAAAGTCCACTTGAAATAAAAAATGGTTGAAATGCATAACTGTGCCATAATATATGTAAAGATTGACAGGTATGAATAGAACATGAAAACCTTGCTTATTCTATTTCATCTAAAATATTAATAAACTAGTAATATTAAAATCGTATCACTACCATGTATATCCAAGAATGGCTTTTTAAAAATAGTAGGGCAAAAATGAATGTTTAACAGATGAAAATTAAATGGTCATGAACAAAAATAAAATCAGAATATTTACCTGCCATAGATCAAACCCAATTCCACAAATTTCATCATATTTGTATAAAGTTGTGTCGGGAACATATTCAGGATTGTCTATCTCGGGATGAATCCATGGACCTTTATAATTTGGATTGTCAAGGAGTCTAGGTTTCCATTCGCCTTTAAATGCAGGATTATTGATTTGAGGAGGCTCCCATTCACCATCCATTTCATCATCCCAGTCTTCTGGTTTCACAGCATCTGGATCAGGAATGTATTCGGGTTGATCCCAATCCTATTAAAGCAAAAAACTCATTTTTTCTACACTCAACATAACTGAAAAAGAAACTAAGTTTTTATCAATGAACTGGTCTATTATAAATCAAAATGAAAAGAGGAAAAATGGAGCTTTTATAACACTTAAGTAAACATATGATTTAAAAATTTATGCTTTTCAGTTGCATTATCCCACGCATTAATATAATCAAACATTAATATCTTGTATCTTGAAAAGGCCATTTTAGAAGTTTAAAAAAATCTAAAAGCTTATTTTCTCCTAAAAATTATTTTATTAGCATTTAAAAAAGAAACTTGGAAACATAAAATTTCAGTTGATACTTAACTACTATATACAATACATAATTGAATTTGTATTGCTACTAATTCACTTGAATCACTTTATGGCCACGGGCATTTTTAACGTCCCCCAGCCACCATAAGTAAAGCAGGGACCACGCTAAGCATTCGCCACCTCGCCAAATGCGATAAAATAGAAAATGCGGCAAAAAAAATTCTGATTTGGCTAAAGTATTGGCGAATGGAAAATTGTCAGAAATTTTCACTTGGGGGGGGGGGGGAATATATGTATTACATTAAAAAAACAAATAATTAAAATTCTTTGACTAAAACTCTTGAAGTTTAACTAAGACTTTTGAAATTTGGCTAATTTACTGGCTAACAACTTAAAATCCTTAGCGCAGTCCCTGGTAAAGACTGGATTTTTTAATATCTAGGATCAAACCCGGAAAATGCTAAGCACTTTCACCCTTGTGTTAAATTTCTTTACTAAAGGTTATCCAGTATTTTAAACTGTAATGAATGATTAGGTGTTCTTTTTGTAATCCCAAATGAGTAATTTAAAGTTACGATAAACTGTTTCCTCAAAATTAGAAATTTTGACAGGTTTTTGAAGTAAAACTATTCAATTTAGCAATACTGTATAAAATTAAAGATCAACATTCTCATTTTTAATCGGAAATCTATCCGACATCTTCTCACAACAGTTTGAAAGGTAGGCGAAAAAAAATTATCACACTATTATGAATTTTCATCATATACCACAAAGAGAATTTATTTCTAAGCAAACAGAATTTAAGGGAGGCGGCATATCACACCCAAAAAATAAATTTCGTTGTTCAGGAGAGGAGACTGATCAATTTTTCTTAGTTATATCTCTAAGGTAGTTTGATAGATAGTTCTGAGCTTTAGTATAAGGCAGTAGTCCTCAACTAGTCATTGCCCTCCCCCTGAGTGGTGAGCCCCGTGGCAGAAAGTTACTGACACGGCGACATTGTCGCAGAATCAGGTAGACAATCTGTAGAAAGATTTTTGTGGTTGAGAAGAAAAAAAGTATAAGAAAAACTAACAATAACAAAACAGCTAGTAGTAAAACCATTCTGCAGAACAATCTTAAGAGTTACTCATTTGGGGAACAATTCCTCTTCCCCTAACTTTCCCTGTTATTTGCCATCTGGCTGCCAAAGCATGTAATTGGAACGAAGTTGGTTATTCATGTTTTCTCTCCTGAAAATTTTCAAAGCTGAAGTATTGAAAACTAAATTTTAGGCTATCTTCAGGTCAACTACAAAAAGGTGATTCAGGCTTTCTCCGTCTTCAGAATTTTTGGAAATTGAAGTGTTTAGAAACCAATTTATCATTTGTGATGTTAGGGGAAAAGTGTTAGTTGTGGGTTATTCCCCTATCAAGTTTCTAAACTGAAGGCTTAAAACAGTTTAAGCTATCTTTGTGGATGTATAGAGACAGTATTTACTAATTTTTTTTATTAGAGAACATTTTGTTAAGGATATTTTTATACTGGTAAAAAAAAATAATAAGTTAAACCTATTTCATGTTATTGTTGTTCATGTAAGAATATCAATAGTACTTAATGTTTGAAATAGTGTAAAAGGCCAGCTGCATCAAAGTATCAAGATAGAGTAGAAATATACACATAGGAGGATGAGAAATCAGTGAACATTTTTAGTTAGACAGGGAAAATTAATAGAAATAATTTGGCTCTAACTGTGAGTTGGTTTTAAAAGTAATGGAGCTATAGTATTGATGTTAACATTGTTATAAATATAATCAGCTTGTGTAACTTTAAAGACTGGAATTTATATTTATTACTGAATATTCTAGTATTGAAGAAAGAAATTGGTTCTAGAAAATTTGTCGCAGAAAGCAAAAAAATATTCTGCCACAGGGGTGGTGAGATCATGCTGAGGGGTCAAATAAAATCACTAAGCTTTTTATTCTCATAAATTAGCCTGGCCGCCTTGCAAATTCACTAGGGGCGGAGGGCTCTTGAAAATATTTTACTCCTAGAAGGCAAGACAATTGTAAAAAGGTTGAGAATCAATGGTCTAAGGCATCTAAAGTTACCATGAATATCACTTGAAAAGTTAATTAAATCCTGTTGACTGAAAACTAGTTAAAAGTGAGCAGAAAAACTTTAATCATAAAAAAACCTTACCTCTGGCTTTTTATCCTCAGTATCTTCAATTTTAGGGTTATCATCCCAGTCTTCAGGTTTTTTAGCTTCTGGATCCTTTATCTTCTTTGGAGGTAGAAATTCCCAATCTTTTTCTAGCTCACCACTTTCAACCTTTTCATTGTCAATTTTTACAATGTACGTATTATCTGGTTTGACAATTAATGTATAGAGATGTGTGTATACATCATCCTAAAAAATGCAAAAATGATCAGACACATTTTACCACTTAAAGGATAAACATAATCAATGAAAAGTTCAATTACCTTGCAACGTATGTCTTTGTTAATTAACAAATTCTTTCCTTTATAATTGAAAATTACATGGACTTTTTTGGTGCCTGGGCCACAAATATCTGGACCTAAATTGAAAATTTTCATAGTTAAAAAGAGTTTTAAGAAATAAGCAGTAGATTAAAAAGAAAAAGATTAAAATTTAAATTTAAAATGAATCATAAAAGAGACATTCTAAACATGTATGCAGATTCCATCTAATATAAAAGAACATTCTTGTAAAAACTTTTAGATTCCATATATTTGGCACAGCTAATCAATCATTACAGCTACTAAACTCAAAACTATCTCTAAGTATGAAAAGGAAAAACAATAGGTAAGGTAGATAAAATTTTCAGCAAAGTAACGCCTTCTGCTTTCAATCACGTATTCATAAAGGCAAACTTTTCCCTATCATTTATCGGCAAACTTTGAGGATAATACATGTAATTAAAGATTATTGCATGTTCACATATCTACATAGAAGTGAATGTATCTGCATAAATGTAGGCCATGTGCATCTATTACCTAGTTTAAACAAGATCTTTGTCACTCGGCAAAAAAAAATTTGATACCCTGCTAATTTCTTTGGGCTATCCACTATTAAATAACTTTGAGTTGCATTTTCTTAGTACTGTAATCATTTTATCATAACAAGAGCTATTTAACAGATAAATTATATCTTTAATTCAAGTCAATACTAATTTTCTTAATTAAAGCTGCTTCAAATTTGCATTTCCAGTTACTATACTCTTACTTTCAAATAGGCCTACAAAGTTTAGAAATTTACGTCATCTTCATGGAAACCTTACGAAAGAAAATAGCTCCACTCTTTTAAATGCACTGCTGTTGAGGCATTTCATTTATTTTATGTTTGTTGCATTAGGCTTACACTTTTATTTATACCTTCATGACTCAGTTAATTATCAATGTTTTCTATCTAGTCAGTCTAATTCAGAAAAAAATTCTAAGAAAAAGTTGGGCTTTATTAAAGTTGATTTTTCAATAGAATAATAATTTAAGCACAAAGCAATTTTACCCCATTTGCATTTAACCATTGTTGCAAAGGCTAAGTTGGAAAAAAGTCCATAGCGCCGTAACTATGACAACCATCAGGGGAAAAGTGTAGAGAGTGGGAAATTAATTTTACTTTGAGTCGCCAGCTCTCGTTACACAGGGTATAGATAATACTATTTTCTACATTTAATTTAATGCATTGGTGAATGCAAGCTAAATGTACAGAATAATTATTCAAATTGACAATGAAAAAGAGCTACTTTATCATCAAAAAGTATTTCTAAACATTTTAAATCAATTTTTTCCACAATCTGATTCCAGGTTCAAATTTTACTCTGTGAATAACAGTAAAATTAGATTAAATTGACCTTCAATAATCTATTATTTTTGAATAAAAAAATGTTTAAGTGCAGTTCGTAAATTACACTTTTTAATTTTATAACTGTTGTAGCTTGAAAATTAATATCTAAGTTTCAAAACTTTCTAGCAAGAAAATTAAAAGTTATGAACCATACATTTCAGTTTTATAGAAATATAAAATATATTTCTCACATGTTACAAAATCAACACTGCCTAATAGTTTAACTGCTTAAATATTTGCCAACAGCTTACGGTTGTAACCCACAAAAAGGATATAAGTCATAATTTTCAACTTCAGTTGAAAATTTAAAATGTTTTTTAAATCATGCTCAGTTTAAAAGAACTAAAGATTTGGAATAGACTTAAACAAAAATCAATTGGAAAAACTGAAAGCTATTTAATTCAGAAGACAAAATGTTTTTGATTTCAATTACTCATGTTCATCAACATAAAAACCTGTATATCTTCAAAAATATAAGAGTGTTCATCACACCCACCCCCATAAAATTTTCCAATTCATTTCAATAACTGTATCCTAATAAATGATTTCATTACTGTAATGATGTCTTAGTTCATGCAAAGTTAAGAACCTGCACTTTTTGACTTACAAACTTAGTAAGCTTTCGTTTTTACTTTCATTCAACTTGTAAAATTTCTACCTCATGAATTATAAAAGTCTAGCCGATCAATTATATCTTTTTTCCCAAATTTTATTTGGGTTTTTTTCTAATATATTGTTACTTATTTTTTCCATTTTCTTCAAATTACTTTTTGTGAACTACAAAAAAATCACTGAAATTGATTAGGACTGAAAAAGTTCGATTTTAGAAGGAAAAAACCTTAAATCTAACTTTTTTAATCTTTGATTATCTTGAAATTGAGCATTAATCAAAAGGGGAGGAGGTGTATAAATCAGGTATAAATCAACAGCTTTTACAGCAAACATTTAACACAAGTGAATACCGTATTTTCGGGTAGATAAGCCACACCACCATATACGCCGCACTCTGTAAAATTCGGGAGAAAAAAAGTGTTTCATCAGATACGCCGCATCGGCGTATAAGCCGCATAACACTTTGTCAAAAATTCAATCTGCGAGAACCTACGCCTATGCTGCTATATGCTGGTATTGACATGGTTCAAAAACAATGACAAAGAATTAGTAACATTGATTTGAAAACAGTGTCAATATCATGAATAAAACGTTGCAACATTTTGGCGATTAACTGCAACTTATAGTAACCCTGTTTTACTCAGGTTGGTTTCTACTGCAACACTACTTCCCATCCTCAGGGCAACGGCGTCCCCCCCTTCCAGTGTTTTTTTTTTTAATTATGTTTTCATTTGGATTCGTTTATTAGACAAGTTGGTTATGGTTGATGTTTTTTATTCTTAATTTATTCCACTTCCTTATCGGATATAGGAGAATAAAATAACATCTGAATAAGCAGAAATGCTATCACCCTTTTCAAAATAGATTTTTTCAAGAGCATTGCAGTTGTGGTTTTCGATGTCAGACTAATTTGTTTTGTTTTTAAGCAATAACTAAACATAACATGAACTTTGAAAAAACAAAAAAAGACAAAAAAAAACTTTTACATTGTATTAGCCGCCATGGCGTATAAGCCGGAGTTAAAATTCAGCTTTTAAACATGTATAAGCCGCAACTTATCTACCCGAAAATACGGTACTAGCCAAATTGAAAAAGCATAGGACCTCAGCCTGGTACCCCTGATCACATTTCAAAAAATCTACCCATTTTGTCTCTAGCTCCAACATTTTTGCTAAGAGAGACGTTAAATCAAAATAAAGATAAGAAAATCTTACCAAACATAATGAGGTAGGGTGATTCGCCATGAAGATCTTTTGAATCTAAATTGCAGTCGAATACTTTTACATATCCACCACCGCAGTCTATATTCTGTTCATGCTTTACAGTAAATTGAATAACTAAATCTTTGTCTTTATTGCTAAAAGGTTCAAATTTTGTAGATACACCATAAAATCGTGCATCTTGTGATGTTTGTATACCTGGAAAAGTATTTTTCATAAACAACAAGCTAACATTTTCAAGTTTCACATACTGCAAACTAAAATTACATAAATTAGAAAAATAAAATCACAAGCAACTGAACAAAAATTTAAGATTTCAAATGCAACAGCTTAAAATGCGACTAGAGAAAAAATACCTATACTACAGTGCATTTTTTTAAAAACATTTTACTAACACTATTAACGCAACAGATTTTTTAAACCATGTATTGAATATGGAATTCAAATGAAAAAAGTAAAGCAACAACTAAATGGACAAAGCAATTTTTTAGCAAATTTTCATTTGATTCCCAGCTAGCTCCAATGGATGTAACATGAAGTTCTATTAGCCTTAATGTTTTCTGGATGTCAGTTGCCATTGCTTAAGTAACGTTGTAGATAAGAAATTATATTGCAATTTTTTATGAGATGAGTAATAAACATTTTTCATTCGTTCATTTTAGCTTACCAAAAAGAAATACAGTGCCTAGAAAGTTAGTTAAGATAGTAGTATTTAACATGTACATATATACATGTGAGTAACAAAAATACTTTCCCTTGATTTGTAGCAGAAAATTGAACGTTTCTCGACTTGTCTTAACAGTGAGAAGTCTCTGTTGCAAACTATCAATGAGTATCAATATCAATTAGCCATTAATGTCTCATTAAGTATTGGCTAGTTCTCATAGGTCTAATAATTTTATTTCAGAGCACAAACAGATTCCATTTTGAAGTTTTTTTTTCTTTCTCGTTTAGATTTGTTCTTTCTCAGTGAGGAAAAACTATCCAGTATCAAAGCATCTTTACAAATGTCAAGAAGTTTTTATCTCCCAGTACTAAACGGAGAAGCAATATTTTTTAGTTATAAATGAGTGACTGTTAAGTATGTTTATCTTCGTAAACTTTCTAGGAGTCATTTTTAGCACACTAAAATGAACGGATGCAAAACGTTACCTGCTCCTGCCACAGAAAAAAACTGAAGAATTGTTCAAGATTCCTAATTTCTTATCTAAATCACATCTAAGCAGCCGAAACTGACTTCCAGGCGACATTGGGTCAAAAAGAACTGCTTAGAGGAATCTGCTGAAGCTATCTGGAAGCATACTGGAAGATCCGCATAAAACAGCTTTGTCCCAATTAATTCTAACAGTATAGTATGTATAGTAGGTGTCTATACATATATATTAGGATATCCAAAAAAATTAGTCTAAATTTTTTATTTTACACCCTCTAATTTTTTTTTTTTCCATTTACGTCAAAAAAATTTTGAAAAGAGTCGTCCATCTCGAACAACGGTAACCTGCATCGACTTCAGGCTCAAAGAAACTTAAGAAAATTTGAAATTTCACCTTGGTAAAACTGTTCTGTAAACATTTATCCAAATTAAAAGTTATTCAAGCACCATCTACAAAGTCAAAAATTTGCAATTTCAAAAAAAAATTTTCTTCTGTATGAATTTTTGAAAAATTCAAGTAGATAAGTAGTGAATTTCTAAAAATTTAAATGTTTTCTCTGAAAAAGTTTAAAATTATCATCGTTGATAACCGTGGCAAGTTATTGGATTGGCCTTTGATGAATCCTATCTTCATAGGGGGAAAATTAACAAAACAAACTATTTGTTTAAATTGGGAAAAGAAAAAAAGGAAAAATGCAATGAAAAAACCCAGGGAAAAGCTTTTCAATTTCCCCTTTTTA
>JAXGGA010018363.1:0-22233 GCA_038373865.1 Uloborus plumipes
TTGAATGTTGATCCTGGAACTTAAAGTCGGATTTCCTTCAAACTAACTTTGTAAAAAAAATGGTTTTGATAAATAATGTTTGTAAAGTACTTTTCTGAATAATCTTCTGTGAGGACTCTGATTGCGACTCCGACTCCACAAACATGGCGGAACTGCAGGCTCAGAAAAAAATGACTGACTGTGCAGACGATTTTTTGTTTATTTATTCATTTGTGTTATTGTATTTATTACTATTATTTTTTTTTGGCAGACGATTTTTTTTGTAACAAAAGTGTTTCATTCACGAGGGCATTTTATTCTTTATTTATATTTAACAACTGGCAACGGTTTAAAAGTGAAAATCGAGACATTTTATCGACGGACGAGTTTTTTTTCCTTTCTTTGATAAAATGTGTTTTGATGTACTTTGTACTTTCAATTTTTTTTTTTTTTTTGAAAACGATTGAGGAATTTTTCTGCGGAAGAACTGTAACAGTTACATTCTTTAAAAGGTGCGATAAAACTTCATTTATTCATTTATTTACTTTTTATGTCTCTATTTCATCTGATGAGAGGGGTATATTTTGCTTTTAGAAATCAGCTTTAAGTGCTAAAAAGGTATGTTTGACATAATGTTTAGTCTCAGATGATCAGGAGAATAATGATCAGATGCTAGAATGCCGATGTCGATGTACGGGAAAGTAGGCTCGTTTAGTTCTTGACAGAACTTCTTGTTCTCCCTAGAACTACATTAAGCAGCCTATGAGAGAAGTAATGTTTTCTTGCTATTATATATCGACATATTTTAAATACAAAATACAGTGAAATATCTCTTATACACCGCCTCATTTATGCGAATTTTTCACTTATACGACGATTTTCAGGGATCCCAGCTATTTCAAAGCAAAATAATGATAATACCATTCGTTTATGCGTCATTCTAAAGATAAATATTCCACTTATGCACCGATTTTTTCGTAAAATGTAAACAATTCAACTTATTTTTTAGCCTACTTTTCCGTTAAAAATAAAAGAAAGACGAAAAAAGTATTAAAAGTAGCTTAATGCATCTAAAAATATCGCCAAGTCCAAAAAATATCGCCAAGTTAAAAAAAATATCGCCAAGTCCGAAAAATATCGCCAAGTTAAAAAAATAAAAAGGTAAAATGAATATCGAAAAATTAAAAATTTGAAAGTAGGGTATTGAGATGGGGAATTTGTGCATCGGTCGGTCGGTCGGTCGGTCGGTCTGTCGGTCGGTCTGTCTGTCCCCCCCTAATAACTTTTGAATGAACATTCCGATTTGGACAAACTTTTTTTTGTTGGAAAGATCTCGGCGAGTACAGCTCATTCCCATATCTGATTTTTCGATTTGAACAATTTTTGGTTCAACTTTGTACCGTTCAAACAACCTGTCCCGCGATGCTAACTTTTGAATGAACAGTCCGATTTGAACAAACTTTTTTTTGTTCGAAAGATCTTTTCAAGGATACTTCATTCCCGTATCTACATTTTCGATTTGAACAATGTTTCGTTCAACATTGAGCCGTTCAAACAAGCTGTCACCCCTAATAACTTTTGAATGAACAGTCCGATTTAAACAAACTTTTTTTTGTTCGAAGCATCTCGGCAAGGATACTTTATTACCGTATTTAAATTTTCAATTTGAACATTTTTGGTTCAATATTGAACCGTTCAGGCAACCTTTCCCCACCTAATAACTTTTGAATGAACAGTCCGATTTAAACAAACTTTTTTTTGTTCGAAGCATCTCGGCAAGGATACTTTATTACCGTATTTAAATTTTCGATTTGAACAATTTTTGGTTCAACTTTGAACCGTTCAAACAACCTATCCCGCGATGCTAACTTTTGAGTGAACAATCCGATTTGAACAAACTTTTTTTCGTTCGAAATATCTCATCAAGAATACTTCATTCCCGTATCTACATTTCCGATTTGAACAATTTTTCGTTCAACATTGAACCTTTTAAGCAACCTTTCCCCACCTAATAACTTTTTAGTGAACCGTCCGAATGGAATAAACTTTTTTTTGTTTGAAAGATCTCGGAGAGACTTTCCCATACATTCCCAAATTTCGCTTTTTGATTCAAACCATTTTTCGTTCAATAGTGAACCGTTCAGAAAAAAAAATTTACATTAGCGTCTACGGGGAATTTAAGTTGAATGTTGATCCTGAACTTAAAGTCGGATTTCCTTCAAACTAACTTTGTAAGAAAATGGTTTTGATAAGTAATGTTTGTAAAGTACTTTTCTGAGTAATCTTCTGTGAGGACTCCGATTCCGACTCCGACTCCGCGAACATGGCGGAAATGCAGGCTCAGAAAAAAAATGACTGAACGTGCAGACGATTTTTTGTTTATTTATTCATTTGTTTTATTTTATTTATTATTATTATTATTATTTATTTATTTTTTTTTTTTTTTGCAGACGATTTTTTTTGTAACAAAAATTTTTCATTCACGAGAACATTTTATTCTTTATTTACACTGGCGGAAAAAAAAATCCCAACACCAAGAAAAAATTGCCGTAGAGTAATGAAATTTGGGTAATACAATTGTCTAGTTAACATGTTTAATTGATTAAATGTACAAGATCACTGGCTAATTTAAGCTCAAGAAAATGCTGTGCAAATGTGAAATTATGTTAAGTTAATAGAGGGTGTAACCTCCAAAATTTTGAAGGCAAGCCTGCAAGCGTGCATGCATTATGTCATACAGGTGCCGAATGTCATTTGAGGTATGGAGTTCCATGCTTGTTGCACTTGCTGTGTCAATACTAGGACCGTCATTGCTGACTGTGGATGATGCTCGAGGTGCCATCCCATGATATCCCATACGTTATCAATTGGAAACAGACCTGGTGATTTTGCAGGTCATGGTAACATGTCAGCACTCTGTAGAGCACATTGCGTTACAGCAGCGATGTGAGGGCGAGCGTTAACCGGTTGGCAAACGCCCCCTTGAATGCTACTCATGAAGGGCTGTACTACTGGTTAAATTAACAGACTGACGACAAATTTTCAGTCAGTGAGTTTGGGATAACCACAAGAATGCCCCTGCTGTCGTAGGAAATTGCTCCAGAGACCATAACTCCAGCTGTGAGTCCCGTTTGTCTAGGCCGTAGACCGCTTGGATGCAGGCGGTCCCCTGGCCTCCTTCTGACCAATATACAGCCACCACTGGCGGCACTAATTCAGAATCTGTTTTCATCGAAAATTACAACAGATCTCCACTCCGACCTCCAGTGAGCTCTGTCGCGGCACCTCTGCCGTCGGAAAAGGCAATGGTTTGCAGTCGATGGAATACCGGTTACAGGGTGCCTGGCTAGGATCTGTCCTTGAAGTAAACAGTTTCTTATCGTTCCTTGGGTCACGACGGTACAAACTGCAGCTCGAATGTCAGCCGCAGATGCAGTACGATGCGCCACAGCCGTACGCAAGATTCGGCGATCTTCCTTCTCATTCGTGCCACGTGGCAGCTCGGAACTCGATCTTCTTGAGGTATCACCATCCCTTGCCCATAGCTTCCAATAATCATGCATGGTGGAAACATTCCCACCCAAGTCTTTCTGCAATATCGCGAAATGAAAATCCACCTTTTCATAGCCAAATTGTACGACCTCGTTTAAACTCGGTGAGCTGTTGATAATGACTTCTTCATCTTCTTAAAGGCAGTCCTGGCTAACATGAACGCAATTCGTCAAATTTCACGGAAAAATAATGCACACGAGCTTCACAACACGGTTTTAAAACAAGCCTTATTTGCATGTTCTGTGTGACGCCAGTTGCGCCACACTTGTGCGCGGAACACGAAATTTCAATCGATGTCATCTTTCAGTTGTATAAACACGCTTACCAAATTTCGTTTATCTAACACAAGTCTTTCTTGGTGTTGGGATTTTTTTTTTCCGTCAGTGTATATTTAACAACTGGCAACGGATTAAAAGTGAAATTCAGGACATTTTATTAACGGACGATTTTTTTTCTTTTTCTTTTTTTTTCTTTCTTTGATAAAATGTGTTTTGATGATCTTTGTACTTTTATTTATTTATTTATTTTTAATTATTATTATTATTATTATTATTTTTGAAAACGATGGAGGATTTTTTCTACGGAGGAACTGTAACAGTTACACTCTTTAAAAGGTGTGATAAAACTTTATTTATTCGTTAATTACTTTTTACGTGTCTATTTCATCTGATGAGAGGGGCATATTTTGCTTTTCGAAATCAGCTCTAAATGCTAAAAAGGTATGTTTGACATAATTTTCAGTCTCAGATAATCAAGAGAATAATGATCAGATGCGAGAATGCCGATGTCGATGTACGGGAAAGTAGGCTCGTTTAGTTCTTGACAGAACTTCTTGTTTTAAATGAACATGTGTTTCCACTTCCGTCTTCAATCTTTCACCTTCATTGCTCACGGAAGGCATTTTTCCTCATGAACTAGCGTTCGGAGAGGGACAATCATCTGTTATGGATCGTTTTAAAGGGAACAGTTAGTGATTAGGTATGCTAAAACTTTTATTTTTTCCTTAACATTGTAGTTACGTTACAGTAATTGCCAAATCGTAGTAATATGTCCCTTTTCTATAGAAACATTCTTATTCATGCTCTCATTAGAACTGATGTTGCGTTTTAGACCTTTAAACAGGCTTGTTCACTTATGCGTCTCTCTCACTTATGCGTCTTTTTTTTGTTGGTCCCTTGGGCCGGCGCATCAGTGAGATAAAGCATATTAAAAGCTGTGTAATTGAACAGAACTGAAAATAAACATTTGAGAACATTTGCCTTTTTGAAAATAAACATTTGAGGCAGTCCGTCTTACTCGAATCATGTCAAAACGAGAAGAGGCCTGTTCCGTGGCAGCGGGTGCCTTCTCCCTGGCCAGCTTGAAGAGATCTTCGTCGTCTAGTATTCGTCCGAAGAAGGCAATCATGGACGCCTGAGCCATGAGGGATTCGTGGCCATCCATGCGGGAAATGAGCTATTGGAAGAAGAAAACTCTGTTTGAAGGTGCAACTAAGCTCCGTATTATCTGCGACGCGGATTATAAACGAGTCAATCAAGTACTAAGAAAATGTTTTTGCAACAAGAAACAAAAACCAATGACTGATTTTTTTATTTATTTTTTTTCAAAAAGTTGTAAATTTCAAGTTTGTTGTTTTTTTTTTTTTTTTTCGTTTGTGCATTTGTTCTTTACTGGTGTTAAGTTGTATTATGCATGAAATAAGAAAAATTTTCACTGTACTGTAAAAATTTAAATAAACTGCTTAGTACAATCAAATAAACTGCTTAGTATAGTACAACACCTTAAAGCTGAAAATGAATTGTTCAAAACAAATTGAACAAAATTAATGAAACACAGTTTTGTTTTTACCAATGTTTCTTCTCTTGTTTAGCAAAATTTTTAACTCCTATCGTTTTATAAATTTTCCTTTGATAACTTTACATAAAAGAAAAGAATTGGATTTTGAAAAACAAACTTAGCGCTATTTTTGTTTTGGAACTTGGAGCACAGAGTCGCCGTGTTTTTAAATACAGCCCTCGTTTTAAGAAAAAGAAGAGTTGGGAAAATCAAAAATGTGATTCATTCGTCAAACGCTTTTACTGGGCCGATTTATTTGGGACAGATCATTCAGTAAATTACTTGTGCGGTTGCAATTTTGATGCTGATCATTTTAAACTGATGTTGGCTCAATTTTAAATTTATTTCATCCTGAAAAAGAAAAGTGCATCTCAAAATGTTTAACTTTCGTCTAAAATTAACTTTTTTTTTTTCAATGTAAGTTTTAAAACTTCTTTTACGATTACGTTTTTGGGTCTCATTATGCACTTTTGTTAAGCTACACAAAATATGTTTGCGACAAAACCTAATGAAAATCTAATGAAACCTAATGCGTGATCTTAAAAATGACATGTTTACAAAATTAACTCATATAAGTAATTTTTATTTAAATTGAGCTTACTTACCTCAACCACTGACAGCATCATTCGATTATAAAAGGACACAAGACCAGTGGCAAAATAGAAGCTCTGATGAAAGTTGTTTACCTTACCTTTTTCTTTAGCATCTTTCTGGAAAGAAAAAAAAATGTATTTTAATAGTTTAATAGTGTAAATACATATTTCCAGTAGTTTCATATGTAAACCATGGAACAATGTAGGGGAATGTGGGCAAAGCGAAATAGGTAAGCTTACTTACCTGCTTCAAAAGGAACAAATGCGAATTTTGATCTAAAAGTACATAAAGAAGAAGAAATAATGTATTTTGTAATACAACTTTCGTTGAAATACTATTTTTCATTTTTGGAAGTTATTTTGTACTTTCAAGAAAATGTGGAAAATTTAGACTTCAAAAAATCATGGGGAAAAGTGAAAAACAAAATATTTTTGGTCGGAAAAATATTCTATTCGACGATTAACAGTAATTTCCATCAAATGAATGCGTAAATGAACGAAAAAAATAATTAATAATGAAAAATAAACGAATAAGTTCATAAGCTTTTTCCCTTTGCCCCACATTCCCCTACATAACTTCTAGATCGATTCGAATAATTTCGCATGAAATGAGAGAAATTTCTTTTCTGGAATCTTATTTCTGTAAATTATTTTTTAAAATGTTGACGTAATTCGTTACATAGTCTCTAATTCGAAGCAGGATGAATTCAAAATCAAAAACAAAGTTAAGAATTCAAAGTTGTGGATTTAACAAAGGGTAAAAAACAGCTCTGCCTCCACGCGGTGAACACCGGGCAACGTCTTGAACAGAAAAATGATAGACAACTTTTGCAAGAAATCCAGCTCGTCTACCCCTATAACGTATCGGATTCACTTCTGCCCTTTATGCAATCTTGAGAAAGATATAAAATTTTTGCATCTTTTCCAGTTTATAAATAAAATGACTTCAGTATTTTATTATTTGTTGCTATGTTTTGTTAGTATGGTCAGTTGTCTTGTAACTTGCCATTGAAAATGTGAATTTGAAAAAAAAGCTTTAAAAAAACACAAGTTGGACAAATAAGTTTGTTATAGTATGACCCCTAACCAAATCTGATTCTAATCATTTCAAAAAACATATGAAACGATTTCAAGGAATACCACATTTTTATATCCGTACAAGTGATGGCAAAATAACGAAGAGTACGTCGGTGTTTTTTCCTCCTATATATTTCCTCCTATATTAGCACATACAATTCAATAACATAGATTGCAATACGATTATGCACTTACTCGGAATACGCTACCGAAAAACTTGAAGAGTACATCCATTCCTAATGGTGAAAATGCACCCGGCATAACTTCACTGTAAGAATATGAAAACAAAAACTATTATTTTAGAAACGATTATTATAATAAATAGCATTAAACTATAGTTACACTTCTGCTATGCAATTGCATTCACCAATCGTTTTCACAAACGAATAAGTCTGTTGGAAAACTATTTTGCTGACTATTTTTTCATCAATTACTATTTTTTGTAAACGAATTATTCGAAAATTTTGGTTTAACAAGTACTTCAATAATTAGCACAGCTAATTATTATCAAAATATTTCAAAAACAGCTGAATTTTTGTCTTTCAGTAAAAAAGTGATTTTATTTCCAAAATTGTTCAAAACATCTATCTTTTCCTTCTGCAGAAACATTAAGCAGAGATTTGTTTGCCCAGAGTCATGTTTATCGGTTTATAATTTGCCTAAGTCTTATCTTTCACCAACTGAATTTCCTAACCATAAAATTTCATAATTATTACAGCTACAAAAGTGTATATTTACCTATGGATTAGAAACATTTTTTAGAAACTTTTGAGTAATTAGGTCCTTCTAATTTTATGAGCTAGAATTTAACTGTAAACTCTTCTAGAATTTGGTTGAATAGCGTTTCAATTTTTGAAGAGAGAAGTTTAAATTAGTTAAAAAAGAGCGTCAAAATAAAAATTAAAATAAAAAAATAATAATCAAACTATTGTCAAATTATTCATTTCTCTAATGACTGCCGAAGCGGACATTTCATTTATATTGATGTCCCTAAGGTCTGTACCAGGTTTTAGTTCTGTGCACTGTAAAAAATGAGTTGTTTTTGCAGTATAATACAGCTAATTTTATTGTAATGAACTATAAAAACGTTATGGTAATGAATTGCTAATAGTATTATACTAAACTATTGTAAAATTTCTAACTTACTGAACTATAAAATTTCTAATTTTACAGTTTATTACCGTGCATATTACTTTTAAACTAGAACCTCTGCTGCCAGTATTATACTGTTGTTTTTGCAGTATAATACAGCTAAATTTTACGGCAATAAACTGTAAAATTGCTAACTTTACAGTGAGAAAATAAAATTGCTGGCTTTACAGTTTATTACTGTGCATTTTACAGTTTCAAATTGAAATCTCGGCTGCCAGTATTATGCTGTAAAAACAAGTTCATTTTTTACAGTGTGCGAATAGTTTCGCAGTTTTTTCCCCATTTATTTTGTTTGACCGGGCTATTCTTTATACATATAACAAAATAAGATATTTGTGTGTGCGTGTATTTGTAGCACGTTTCCTGGAAAAACGATAAGGCCCTAGAAAGAAATGAAAAATTACGAATTTATCGGCACCTAACTTGACTTTCAGTTCATTAGCGTTCAGGAGAAAGAAACAGGACATAGAAAGATAGAATAGAAAGATACTTAATTTTTAATACAAGTAGATTATTTTCGTAAGACAATTATTTCGTGAACTTACTTCCGATTAGTGCCTGTTTTAAAAAATAGCTTTATAGACACTCACCCAACGTTCGCTAAAGTAGTATAGTCTCGGACGCACCGAAGTGGCGCATCGAACTCGTGCTTGATCTCGAATTCACTTTCAGTAGTTCCACTAGTCACGGGGCGAGACTGATTAAAAAGAATGTTTGTGGTTAAACTCGAGAAGAAAATTGAATGATCACATCAAAAAATGAGTGTAATAAAATACATAAAGTTGAAAGTACGAATTATATACCTTACCAAAAGTATGTACTAAGCAGCAAACTATGGACATAAGCTACAGTACACTCCCGATTATCTGCGGAATTGAGTGGCATGAGTATCGCGGATAATCCAAAAAAAGCATAACATAAGGGGTAAAGAAGATAAAAAATGTCTATTGCTTAAACAGAATTGCATTACACTTAAAACGCGATAGGTACAAACAGTGACAATACGTAGAGCATAAAAAAATATTTGTATTGGAGGTTCTCAAGCATATAAAATCTACAAAGAAGTGGTGCTTACGATAACGCACAGGTAAAATAGTTTATTGGAGGAAGTACACCGCACTCTTGGGTAAGAAACATTAAGAAAAAACAAAATTGAAATTCGTGTTTTTTCGAAAAAAATTAGTTATTTCTTTCTCGAGACTTTCGCAGATAATCCGATCGCGGATAATCGAGAGTTTACTGTATGGTGAAAAATTTAATCCCAACATAAAATTTTTCTCATGTCTGTATTTATATGAATGTTCAAATTACAGATGAGATTGCATCAGTGAACGACTTAATAACGTTCAATAATCACGTTCTTACAGGTTTTTTTGCTTTCTGTTTTTTTTTTTTTTTTTTTTTTTGATGTGCCCTAATGTACTTCTAGGGATAGCTGGAGAACGTAAAGCTTAAACCGAGATCCGAACCATCAGAACTTGATCGAAAGAAGCACAAATCCGCTCGGCAACATCCATGCCAATATTGTAACTCGGTCCTTCGATTACGAGTTTCCTGATCAACTAACTAGCTATGATACTCAGCCGCTCTATTACTAACCGATTTGTAGAAAAAAAGAGAATATGCAAGACGTAACATTGCTTACTGTGATATTCGAAAAATTATTGTGTCCACATATTAGCATTAAAAAAAACTAATTAAATGGTCAAAATGGCCCAAAAACACGGGTTCACTTCTACAAAGCCATTTTATTCATTAATTATTTCATCCGCAATCATAGTTAACTGCAACTTGTTTCATTGAGTCATAATTTTCGTTAAACGCCGTTCTTCATCGACGAACGTAGTCGATGGAAATATTGAAGACAACTTGTCTTGTTATGACATTATAATAGACAGATTTGATTTTTAAAAAAAAGTTCTAACATGAATTTCAACGATGAATTTCCGAAAGATTTTTTTTTCTTCCCCCCAAATACAGTTAATACAAAATTCCCTTGTTTCTTCGTGCTTCTTGAAACGGTTCTATCACGGTTGGAGAAAAGTTAATATTAAATATCCTTCTTAAAATAAAATATATGGTCAAGAAACATGTCAGTACTTTAGTTACATAAGGATGCTTACCTGCAAAATGTATACAACGTTGTTTTGGATTCCCCATTCTATGTCTCGTAAAGAATGATAATATTTCTCTATCTGAAAAATAAACATTCGGAAATTAGCTGCTTAAATAAAATCAGTATATCGAAAATTTAAAATGTGAAAAAAAAAAAATCCGCAACCAAAAATTAAGCTCGTGTTGTATAGTTATTTTCCACACTGACAGAATAGAATTGAGCTCACAAGAAAACCTGAAACGATCATATTTAAAAGCCTAATTTTTATATCCATTCATGGAAAAGTCGTTTATAAGACAAATGGCTTAAAAATAGGGGAGAGTGGTAATGAATAGGCCATGGTGATGAATGAGCCACTAACAAAATATAAAAAAGTATTTGCATGAATTTTTTTTTGATGCCACCAATAGATGTAGCTATTTGTTCTACTAAACTCATCCAATTTTCATTCGTTTGCGCTGAGCCATTTTTAAACTAGAGTGGCATGGTCAAGAATCTGACTGAAAAGTAAGTTTTTCCCTTTTTAGTAAAACATTTCCTAGCTAAAATGTACCAAGTATTTCACTGTATACATATGTATAAGCTAGTCTTTCCATATCTATAAACTAATCTTAAGATGTATTTTGATGTTATCTAAATTCAATGTACTCAAAAAACCTAAATGTATTCCAAAAGTATAGGTGGGGCTGAATGGGCCACTATGTCATGGTAATGAATGGGCCACCTAAATATTGTTTTTCTTCCTTTTCTTTGGATTTTCGCATTAATATGAAACACAACTGACTGTCATAGATAAAGATTACTGTCGTCAAAATAGGTTTGTAGTAACTTCTAAATATAATTTGCAGATCTGTATTATATTCCTATAGTACAATAGACCTCTGGTCGCAGTGCGTGGCTTGAAAAAGCCACCCTCTCTCCTTCATATTATATTCCTCACAGTACAATTTCATTTTCTTTTTTGGTAACTTAAGTTAGATATTTCTTATTCCCGATGTCTAGTAAATTTAAAAAAAAAAATTTTGAATTTTGACAAGTTTGAAAATGAAGATGAAGTTTTTGAAAGTGATTTTTAATATTATTTTTGAAATATATAAATTTTGTTAAATCATAGTGTGTATTATCTGTTATTTTTTTATATATATTTGATGTTATTTATTTCTTACAATCTCATTATTTAGTCATTTTTCTGCTACAATTGGTATGCATCAGTTTTATTTTAATTGCATCAGTTTTAATGTTTATATAATTTTAAATCAGTATGATTTTGTATCATCATGTCAAATGCCACATTTATTTTGTCATATTCAGCAAATAAAAGATTAAATCCACATGTTTTTATTGAATTCATTTAGTGGCCCATTCATTACCTTCGATGGCCCATTCAGCCCCATAGGTGGGGTTGTATGGGCCAAATTTCAAAATTTTTATTTTCTATTATAATTCATTATAGACAGGTGCTAATCCAACTTTTATGACTTTTTTAGATAGCCAGATAAGTAAAGTAACTAAAACACCAATTTAGAGTTAAAACAAAGTGTTAGAAAAAATTACAAAAATTCAAAACCAAAAAGTGGCCCATTCATTACCACTCTCCCCTACTTCAAAACGTAGCGTCAACTTAAAACTACTCTTTGAGTAATTTTCGGCTGCATATTGAAAAATAACCTGTTGAGGCTTCATTTCATTGAAGTAAATGCAGAGCTTTTCGTAACGTTAGTTTAAGCAGTGTTGAAGTAAGCGTACGGTAGTTTCAAGTACGTGTAGTTAGTTTGCCAACAGATAAAAATCATACAATTAAAATATGTTATTGATATTTTTATATGAAAAGGAAGTTAATGTGGTATCTTGATTTAACACTTAACTGATGAAGTGATTTTATTGTAACGTGTAAGCGTGCGCGGCGTGAGTGTAACCCTTTCTAATAAACACCCTTTCTAATATTTCTTGTTCACTCCACAAAAATTAACAAATTAAAGTAGCAAAATTTCTAATGATTTTTGAATTATTTATTTATTAATCATCATATTGTACATTTTTATTAAACGCACGACGTTTTTTTTTATTATTATTGATTGAAACCCAAATGAATTTACCTTAACAGATATCTTGCCAAGACTTCTTGCCATTTCTTCTGAGATACAGCAATTGTGTCGCACATTCTCTGGAACAACTTCAGTACTGACGCCACCATCGTCTAAATAAACGCAGGATATAATGAGATTTATTTCTTTTTGTAATAAGTACTATATTTAGTCCAAAAAAGAAGGCAGAAGGAATTTTAATGTTGGAAATGCACAAAAGATGAGCCGTTCAACGGAGGTAATGATAAAATTTTATTTTTAAGAGGTAATAAAAACTATTTGTTATGAAAGGAAATGAGAAAATGTGAACTTATTCATATTGAAAAACTCCTTTTCAGCATCATAAAGGCACTGGACTCGTTGAAGAGGTACTAAGAGTGCTTTGAGATTATTCGAGGCCTGTCATTTAAAGTTGTTTCGTTTTACGGGGAGGGGGGTGGCACTGGTGCAAGCACAATGCAATTTCATCGGAAAAAAACAAAAACCACGCCCAATTATTAGGAAATACATTGGTTTCTCAAAGCAGGACGGGGAGGGGGGCAATTGACCCACCCCCCACTGAGCTACCTAAAAGATGGACTTGAATAATTCATTCATTCACATTTCGTTGTTATTGTATGAGTAATCAAAAGTTCCTCATC
This sequence comes from Uloborus plumipes, assembly GCA_038373865.1. NCBI lineage: Eukaryota > Metazoa > Arthropoda > Arachnida > Araneae > Uloboridae > Uloborus > Uloborus plumipes. The sequence continues at coordinate 13,031 of JAXGGA010018363.1, forward strand.
TCAACTGCGTTGAAAGCAATCGCAGAAGAATCAAACGTTTAGAACTTCACATCTTTATTCGTATGTTTGTCTTCTCTTTCTTTGAACTCAGAATTAAGTATTTAGAAATGAGTACACGGCGTTGAAAAAGATTTCAACAAACGTTTTACTCCATTTCAATGATCTTTGTACCATATTATCGATTTTGAGGCGGCAATTTCGTGGCCTAACCTATTCACTATTAAAGTTCGATTGTATTTGTGTACTAGTGTAACACTTTCTAACTAATGCCGCAACTAAATTCACGATATCTCAACTACGACTAATCATTTATGTACATGGAACAATAATCTAAGTTTTTTAGCTAAACATTACCAAGACACAGCAACAACAATCAATTGAAGCAAATGCGTCATTACGCACGGAAAATTTATTTCAACCTATCCACGCATAGTTTCTAACGAGTTTTCACCATAACGGAAATTTTTTACATTTCAAAGAACAATTCATTTAGTTCCAAAAACACAGCAATATTGCTAATGTTCAACATGAATCGTCTTAAAAATTAACACCATAAAATCTAGCCTTAGTGAGTTTATTTAACCTTGTATTTAAGTTTTTATGGTATTGATTTTTTTACATTTCAATTTTCATAGTTATATTTAGGTCTTACTTTTATCTGCTCATTGATAGTATTTATGATTTTTATTTCTTTTGAAAAAAAATTGAAAATATGCACTTCAAACAGATACAGATGGCGTTTCCCACTACCTGCGAGATTAAAATTAGAACACTTTTACACAGTTATATTTCTCTTTTATTTATTTAAAAACAGATAAAACTTGTTTATCTTAAAAACTTCGGTTATTAATCTTCAAAACATTCATTAAGCTAAAACACAAAGCCCATTCTAATATTCTTGCTTGAAAAGGGAGCTGTTTGGGTTGAAAAAGAATGATTTGATGAATGAGTTAAAATAATTTAATTACCATTTTATCAGACTACATTACCTTCCATGACAATTTTGTGCTTCTTAGCACCTACAGTGATCGATTTCAGGCTGACTTCTCCGTTCTCTTCCTTTTGTAATGTAACCGTATCAGGTTCTTCAGATCCAGACACTACGCTCTATTGACAATGAGAGAGAAAGGGAGAAAAACGTTTAACATTAAACAAGAAAAAAGTTTGAAAGCATCACACAATTGACAAATAAAGAAATTCTTAATAACTAAAGTGAGTTTACTGTTTTAGTTTCGAATCTCCAAAATAATGCTTCTTTTTCGTGAGAGTTTCAGTGTTTGATACAATTGATTAGCTGCTCCAGGTGAAATCAACTCTGGAAATGTCGTTGAAATGCTGGATTGCAGAAGTATGTTTTAAATTAACAGTGAGAAGAAAACTCGGATTCTTCATAAGGTTTTTGTCTTTCGCTTTGTTACAGCTATTCCAGACTGACAAGCTCAAACAAAGGCAAAACTGAAATCTCAGAATGTCATAGTTAGCTTTTCGAAATTTACTTGCAGCTCTGCCTTAGCTTCAACTAAGGGAAGGGTACTTGTGCCCTCAGAATTTACTAAAAGTGTCAACGCGCCTGGAAAGTTAAAATTAAACTGACGTGTCATTTCGAGCAATATAGTGTTATAAACTAACTAGAAAAAAAAATATTTAAAAGGCATAGTACTTTGAGAATGAAATATTTAACAACGAGCTGCGTGACCTTTGGATCTCCCTGTATCAAGAATAAATTAATTTGCTCTACTTTGTGAAAACTTGAAAGTGTAAAGCGACATACCTCGCCTAGTCCATAGTTTCCAGTGATTGCGATGACGGACGGGTTGTTGGTGACTGGATCACACGTGAACAGCACTCCGGAAACGTCGCAAGGTACCATCTCCTGGATAACCACCGCCATTGGGGAGTTCAGAACTTGGCCGTTTCGCCTGAAACATCGACGAAATACGCTCAAAATATTAAAGGACAAGTAGATTGTGCATAGATATTATTGAAAGTAGATCTTGTGTGAAAGTTCAGCTTTTGGCTAACTCATTACAGCCACTTCACACAATCAATGTTTTTATTCCTTAATGTCATATATTAGTATTAGGCTTGGAGTAATCGTAGATTACGTAATCGTAATCCGCGTAATCAATCACATTTTTTTGTAATCATTATCATAATCATAATTTGGAAATGGGACAGTCGTAATCGTAATTGTAATCTTTCTTTCAACAATCGTAATTTAGCCTTGTAATCATGTAATCTAACATTTTTTTTCAAACTAATTTCACACATAAGTTAATCTTGGTTTATGCTTTTTCTTTTAATGCTCATATTATTTTTAATTAATAAGTATTAAAAGAAGAAACAGATGTGTATTTACAGGTTTTTAAAACATTTTTTGTGTTTAAAAAAAGCTAAATTTTACTTGCGAATTTTTTTAATTTTCTATCAGAATTTTATTTTTAAGAATTTTACAATTCCAATATTGATTACATGTGGACAATTTATAAATTTCCAATTTATATTTTTCGCGATCATAAATTTTTACCAAAATAAATAAATGTTAATTTAACAGAATATAATAAAAAATATTACTTGTTGAGCAATATTGTATGATATTTTAAAGAAGTTTTAAATTTTACATGTTCGTTTTCCTTCCGCTTAACTAATAAGGTGCACTGAAACTTGATCCCCCCTAACAAAATTTTCTGGATCCTCCTCTGTTTACAATATATATTCCTCCTTAAAGCTGTAGTCGTGTAATCGAAATCGTAATCGGCATATAATAATCGTAATAAATTACATTTTTTACATAATCTAATCGTTGCTGTAATCGTAGTTGCGATTTTGCAGAGGACTGTAATCGTAATCTCCAATTTTTCATGCTCATAATCATAACCGTAATCAATTACACTTTCTCGAAATTGATTCCAAGCCTGATTAGTATCAAAATTTTCTGCCGAAAATGTTGAATTTCTCTACCTCTTTGTTGTAAATGCTCCTTTTTACTCTAATAATTTCAACTTATATTACTAAGCTATTATTAAAACTTTCTTTCATTCACACAAAAATATCCGATCCACAAGATTACGGAAACTCTCATTTATCATGCTCTCTCTCTTCTCTCATATATATACATATATATATATATATATATATATATATATATATATATATATATATATATAATATATATATATATATATGCAAGAAAGAACCTTTATTTCATCTAAAATGTCGTTTAACACATTTACTCACAGAAGAGTTTAGGATTTCAGCAGAAATGTTATTTAACCTGCTTGTCCATTAAGTTCTTCAATTTTTATCCAGTAAAACACGTCCCACATAAAAATTCAATTTAAAGAACGGCCACCAAGTGTTATTTTACCTTTTGTATTCAACTGCAATATAGCCAAACTGGGACGCCCAACATTTCTTGACAGACGTAAATATCTAGAAAATAAAAGATCCATTATTAATATTTTACAGCTTTTATATAAGTCTAATTTGAGGTCGGCTTGATCAAAAGTTTTTCTTTATGATGTTTTGAACTAATAACTTTCTTAATGATCATCATACATTTTGTCGACTGTAATTATTATTTTTTCAATTTGAAATTAATGTAATATATCAGTAAGTACTTCTTGTAGTCCTTGAACGCCTAAGAAAGTGTCCATTTGTCCGGCTGCAGACATTTGTTCTGTGTCTTCACCTAAAACAAGAAAAACATTTCAGTTTAGAATTGTTTTTGTATTTAAAAACAATTACAGTGGAAATTTTCTTAATCAGTTTAATTTAAAGTGAGTGTGCCCGGCATAGAATTTTTCTGGGAACGGAAATAAAAAAAGTGTTCACAAACAAATAAAAAATGAAAATAGTTTAACCCACTTATTTACAAAACGTACAAACTACAGCAAGGGAAAAAAGATGAAAACAAGTACAATAATTATTGAAAAATCATAACCAATTCACGTTTAATATTTCTAAAAATAAATAGGCTTTTAAGTAACAAAATTGTTTTTAACAAACTAAACAATGATGTGCAGTGGCTGCGTAAAAACATTAAGTACATAGTGTACTTTAGAAAAAAATAAAATAAATGACATTATTTCTTTTCCTCATAGAATCGGTTAAGCAAAAATCTGTGCGTATTCCAGCAGAATTTCTTCAAATGCCATTGACTTTCAGCTGATACTCTAAATTCTTTTAAAGCAAACTTCATAATTATATCAAAGATGTCATGTTTTTCATTACCCCCGAAAAGTTTGAAGAAGACAACAGGTTTTTGAAACAAACAATTCAACTGAAATACGACAGATGAGTAACTTGACTAATTATTTGTTATGTCATCTTATATTGTAGGATTCAGATAAAACAAGTTCATATATAAAGGTATACACTGTGTGTTTACATTTACGTGTAGAAATGATTTTGAACTAATTTCAACTTATGCTAAAATAATGATCTTTAAAGAATGTTAGCCATTTTCCATGAAACTGGATCTACTAGTCAGTAATATGGCAATTATGTTCTATACTTTTTCTTTATATTTACAAGTAGTTACGTGTAGTCAGGTTCTTGATTTAGGCACGAAACCCGACACTGAAAATGGTGAGGCAATATGAACAAAAATGGATTACGCTATGCTACTTCCATCATAAAAAGGTTTGCAGATTTTCAGTCTTGTTCTAAATATTTTCTTTAAAAAAAAAACTTGATTCAACAAACTAATTACCTGTGGCAGAAGAACGAACTGCGAACTTTAGGTTATCGATGCGTTGATTGAATACATCGCTCAGACTTTTGATGATGTCGCCGCAGATGTGTCGAGGCAGAATTGCTTCCATTACAGCAGAGCTGACCCTAAAAGAACCGCGAATGATGTTTTCATTCCCAATGTGGTACGTTTATGTTCCTCTTATCAATTGACTGTGATCTTATATAGCAAAAAAACAACTTGCTGCTGTCCGCCCGTGAAAGCTGCGCCTAGCACTCGCGAACAGTTCCACTTAAGAAAGGGTAGATGAGTTGTGGGGGATAACTTTCCGACGTTTTCAATTTAAAACTTGCATTTGCTATATTCTTTTGACATATTCAACTAAACTACGTATTTGAAATTAGCATCGTTCTATGTTGATTGATACGGCTCAAACTGCTTTTTCAGCCTACTTTCCGTTAAAAATAAAAGTAAGACGAAAAAAAGCATTACAAGTGGCTTAATGCATCTTAAAAATATCGGCAAGTCCAAAGAAAAGTCAAAAAGAAATAAAAAAGTAAAATAAATATCGAAAAATTAAAAATTGGAAAGTAGGGTATTGAGATGGCGAATTTGTGCGTCGGTCGGTCGGTCTGCCTGTCCCCCCCCCCCCAACCCCAATAACTTTTGAATGAACATTCCGATTTGAACAAACTTTTTTTTTGTTGGAAAGATCTCGGCGAGTACAGTTCAGTCCCATATTTGATTTTTCGATTTGAACAATTTTTGTTCCAACTTTGAACCGTTCAAATAACCTGTCCCGCGATGCTAACTTTTTAGTGAACAGTCCGATTTGAACAAACTTTTTTTTGTTGGAAAGATCTTATCAAGAATACTTCATTCCCGTATTTACATTTTCGATTTGAACAACTTTTTGTTTAATATTGAACCATTCAAGCAAGCTGTCATCCCTAATAACTTTTGAGTGAACAGTCCGATTTAAACAAATTTTTTCTTGTTCGAAGGACCTTAGCAAGGATACTTCATTAACGTATTTAAATTTTCAATTTGAACATTTGTTTGTTCAACATTGAACCGTTCAATCAACCTTTCCATACCTAATAACTTTTAAGTGAACTTTCCGAATTGAATAAACTTTTTTTTTGCTCGAAAGATCTCGGAGATTCTCATTCCCATATTTCGCTTTTTGATTTGAACCATTTTTCGTTCAACGTTGAACCGTTCAGAAAAAAAACTTAACATTAGCGCCTACGGGGAATTTTAATTTGAATGTTGATCTTGAACGTAAAGGCGGATTTCCTTCAAACTAACTTCGTAAGAAAATGGTTCTGATAAATAATGTATGTCAAGTACTTTACTGAATAATTTTCTGTAAGGACTCTGATTTTGACTTTAACTCCGCAATCAAGGCGGAAATGCAGGTTCAGAAAAAAATGACTGACTGTGCAGACGATTTTTTTTTTATTTATTTATTCGTTTTATTTTATTTATTCGTTTTATTTTATTTATTCGTTTTATTTTATTTATTCTTTTTTTTTTTTTTGGCAGACGATTTTTTGTGTAACAAAAATTTTACATTCACGAGAGCATTTTATTCTTTTTTTATATTTAACAACTGCCAACGGATTAAAAATGAAATTCGACATTTTATTAACGAACGATGTTTTTTTTTTCTTTCTTTGATAAAATGTGTTTTGATGTTCTTAGTACTTTTATTAATTTATTTTATTTATTTTATTTTATTTTATTTATTTATTTATTTTTTTTTTTTTTTGAAAACGATTGAGGAATTTTTCTACGGAAGAACTATAGCAGTTACATTCTTTAAAGGTGCGACGAAACTTTATTTATTCATTTATTTACTTTTTACGTGTCTATTTCATCTGATGAGAGGGGTATATTTTGCTTTTAGAAATCAGCTTTAAATGCTAAAAATGTATGTATGACATAATTTTCAGTCTCAGATAATCAAGAGAATATTGATCAGATTCTAGAATGCCGATGTCGATGTACGGGAAAGTAGGCTCGTTTAGTTCTTGACAGAACTTCTTGTTATTATTCTTCCCCTTATTATTGTATTACCTATCACCTCTGTTTTGGCAAGATCAGGATAAGACCTGACGCATGCGCAAATGCGCGGAAGGTTTTACCTAAAAAGATCAGACAGTATTTTTAGTTTTATGGAACGCATACTGAACCTGACCTAAAAAATATTTCACTAAAAGTTCTCCTCACCTTTTATATTTATTTACATTCATTGAATAGTTAAGTTTTGATTTTAGTTAGCAATTGAAGATGCAACTAGGATGGTTTGGCCCTATTCGCGACATGGTGATGAAAACACAGAGAAGAAAACGGTATTTCAATAACCAAAGGGAAAGAGCAGGAGAGACAAAACGCGTGCAAGCCAAGCGGAAAAGTAGCCAAAAGAACCTTGGTTTAAACTTTAAGTAGATGGAGGACTTTGGCCTCAAATGGAGTAAGATGGACTGAGTTAACTGAGTTAGCATTGGCAAGAAATCGCTGGCAGAGGTTATGAAGAAGCCAAGAATATATTCATCCATCCAGTGATGCACTACTCGCTCAAAAATTATCTTTGAAATAATCAGAGTGAATACAGTGTTTTCACCCCAAGACATACATATAAATTCCATAAATAAATAAATAAATGAAACGGAGGTTTTTTTCGTCCATGTAAAGGAGCCTACTTTTTCGTATAAAGTTTATTATCTAGAACCGGCCATGTCCGTCTCATTTGGCTTGGTGACTGCGAATGCAGATGATTTCAACTACACTTTTTGACAGTTAAAACAGACTTTTAAGAACAACTTACGAGTATAATTCAACCGCGACGAGATGGCCGGTGTCAATCAAATGAGAAAACGAGTCCATTCCTTAAAATAGGTAGAATTTCTACCCATTCAAATTCCCCCATCAATCGTGAATCCCATCCCTCAATTTTCACCTGCGTATCCCCCCTTCCTAAAAATGGACAATCCTGAAAAAAGGAGGAGTCATAGGCCATCTCTGCGAAGTTGAATTATATCTTCTATGTTAGGAGAAAACTAGTAGTTAATTATTTGAAATAAAATAGTAGCGAATTCAATTGCATTCTCTCAAACTGTTAATCATTATGTTTCAGCTAAGTCCAAATATTTTCTCTTTTATTTTTAAAAGGAAGCGGGTCAAACTACGGGTATCTTCTGTGTTAGAAGAAAACTAGTAGTTAATTATTAAAATAGTGTAGTGAATTCAATTACGTTCTCTCAAACTGTTAGTCATTATGTTTCAGCTAAATTCAAATATTTTCTCTTTTATTTTTAAATGGAAAATTTCCTTTATTTTCTTTTAATATGCGGGTAATTTTACACAGAAACTTTTTTCTTCTTCTCAAAACAGAAAATCGAAGAATGTGTAGAAAAACTTGGCAGTTTTCTCGATTTTTCAGTACTAAAATGTCAATTTTTGGTATTAATAGTCGTTTTGGAGAAAAGAAAAGTTCTCATTTACTTCTCTTGTAGATGCTAATAATACAAACCGCTGTATTTTTCAAAAAATAGCCTCAAAATACACAAATTCAAAACAAAATCCCTCCTTCCTACACATGTTTTACACGTTAAGAGCACTTTTCAAATTTAACTTGTCTGAAACAAATCCGCCTCTTAGTTCAATACATAGTACATTAAAGAAAAAAAACTTAAATATGCTTCAAAATGCTAATGTAAATTTATTTCAAACTGCCCAAAAAATGGAAAATGTGAATGGGCTCTTGAGGATCTTTCCCGAGCCAGAGATGTTTCCAGCAAAAAATACCTTTTTCGAACTGGATTGTTCCCTCGAAAACAACTCAGGTAGACGCATAAGTCCCATCTGATAAAATATATTTCATTTTTAATTGCATATTCTGAGTTACATTCATTTTTAGGTATTTTTAAGGTGCTTAAAGCCTTCTTTCATGACTTTCCTCCCCTAGCCTTCTACAGGAACAGTAAAAATTAACTCTGTAAATGTTTTTTCGCCGCTAGCGGAATGTCGATGCAGAAAAAACAACCTTATGACACATAAGTATATCGTATTACATAACTGACTTGAATAAACACAAATTTTCTCATGAACTTCTGTTTAATCTCTTACGTGCTGTTACTTCTGCTTAGTAAAGAACGAAAATATCGGGTTAGAGCTCCCACAAACTATGGCAATCCGAATTTCATCTTATTTCATAGGAAGTTGGGGTCCCGAAAAGCTGAAACATGAATTCGTTTCTTATATCATATTTCAATTTCAATTTCAATTTATTTCAATCAAGGCAATACAAACATAAGCAAAAAATAGACATAACATAAGACGAATACAACAATAAATAGAGTACAAATACAGAAAAAAAAGAACAAAATTAAAAAAACAAACGTCAAGTATATACATCATAAAACAAAAAGCCCTGATTAAGTAAAGGGAGTAAAGGCGGTAAAAAAAAACAGCCTGACGAGCTCCCATCACTCAAAAGGGA
>JAXGGA010018364.1:0-22233 GCA_038373865.1 Uloborus plumipes
TTTAATATAAAATGGTCCTCGAATTTCACTTTTAATCCGTTGCCAGATGTTAAATATAAATAAAGAATGAAATGCCCTCGTGAATGAAACATTTTTGTTACAAAAAAAAATCGTCTGACAAAAATAATAATAATAATAATAATAATAATAAATAAAATAAAACAAATGAATAAATAAACAAAAAATCGTCTGCACAGTAAGTCATTTTTTTTTCTGAGCCTGCATTTCCGCCATGTTGCGGAGTCGGAGTCGAAATCAGAGTCCTCACAGAAGATTATTCAGAAAAGTACTTTACAAACATTATTTATCAAAACCATTTTCTTACAAAGTTAGTTGGAAGGAAATCCGACTTTCAGTTCAGGATCAACATTCAACTTAAATTCCCCGTAGGCGCTAATGTTAAATTTTTTTTCTGAACGGTTCAATATTGAACGAAAAATGGTTCAAATCAAAAAGCGAAATATGGGAATGAGCCTCTCCGAGATTTTTCAAACAAAAAAAAAGTTTATTTAAATCGGACTGTTCACTCAAAAGTTATTAGGGGTGACAGCTTGCTTGTACGGTTCAATGTTGAACGAAAAAATGTTCAAATTGAAAATTTAAATACGGTAATGAAGTATCCTTGCTGAGATCCTTGAAACAAAAAAAAAAGTTTATTTAAATCGGACTGTTCACTCAAAAGTTATTAGGGGTGACAGCTTGCTTGAGCGGTTCAATGTTGAACGAAAAATTGTTCAAATTGGAAATGTAAATACGGGAATGAAGTATCCTTGATAAGATCTTTCGAGCAAAAAAAAGGGGACACTCAAAAGGGACAAGTTGTTTGAACGGTTCAAAGTTGAACGAAAAATTGTTCAAATCGAAAAATCAAATATGGGAATGAGCTGTATTCGCCGAGATCTTTCCAACAAAAAAAAAGTTTGTCAAAATCGGAATGTTCATTCCAAAGTTTTTAGGGGGGGGACAGACAGACCGACCGACCGACACACAAATTCCTCATCTCAATACCCTACTTTCAAATTTTTAATTTTTCGATATTCATTTTACCTTTTTGTTTCTTTTTGGCTTTTTTTTCGGACTTGGCGATATTTTTTTAACTTAGCGATTTTTTTTCGGACTTGGCGATATTTTTTTAACTTGGCGATATTTTTCTGATTTGGCGATATTTTTTAGATGCATTAAGCCTTTTTTAATACTCTTTTCGTCTTTCTTTTATTTTTAACGGGAAAGTAGGCTAAAAAAGGAGAAGTCACAGTGACTTTAGGATCAAGACGTTGCTGGCTTCAAGTCACCAGCGAAGTTTTCGAGTTCAATTAATTTTACTTATGTAGCTTGAAAAGGACGCATTTTGTAAATTAAAGAAATATTTCGCATTTTGTTTAACTTTTACATTTGATGTCATCTGCCGATGTGAACACGCAAATAAAATGTGGTGAAAATTTCAAATAAATAAGTATAGTTTCTAGAAAAAGGAAAATAAATTTTTTTAATTGACATTTTGTGAAAATAACGTGTGAAATGTTGTTTTTCAATCAGCTGATTGCATACGTTTTTCTTTCTTTTTAGCCTACTTTCCCGTTAAAAATAAAAGAGACGAAAAAAGCATTAAAATTGGCTTAATGCATCTAAAAAATGTCGCCAAGTCCAAAAAATATCGCCAAGTCCAAAAAATATCGCCAAGTAAAAAAAATATCGCCAAGTAAAAAAAAGTCAAAAAGAAACAAAACAATGAAATAAATATCGAAAATTAAAAATTTGAAAGTAGGGTATTGAGATGGGGAATTTGTGTGTCGGTCTGTCGGTCGGTCGGTCGGTCGGTCGGTCTGTCGGTCTGTCTGTCCCCCCTAATAACTTTTGAATGAACATTCCGATTTGGACGAACTTTTTTTTGTTGGAAAGATCTCGGCGAGTACAGCTCATTCCCATATTTGATTTTTTGATTTGAACAATTTTTGGTTCAACTTTGAGCCGTTCAAACAACCGGTCCCGCGATACTAACTTTTGAATGAACAGTCCGATTTGAACAAACTTTTTTTTGTTCGAAAGATCTTTTCAAGGATACTTCATTCCCGTATCTACATTTTCGATTTGAACAATTTTTCGTTCAACATTGAACCGTTCAAACAAGCTCTCACCCCTAATAACTTTTGAGTGAACCGTCCGATTTAAACAAACTTTTTTTTGTTCGAAAGATCTCGGCAAGGATACTTCATCCCCGTTTTTAAATTTCCGATTTGAACAATTTTTCGTTCAACATTGAACCGTTCAAACAAGCCCTCACACCTAATAACTTTTGAATGAACAGTCCGATTTAAACAAACTTTTTTTTGTTCAAAAGATCTCGGCAAGGATGCTTCATTACCGTATTTAAATTTTCAATTTGAACATTTTTTTCGTTCAACATTGAACCGTTCAAACAACCTTTCCCCACCTAATAACTTTTAAGTGAACCGTCCGAATTGAATAAACTTTTTTTTGTTCGAAAGATCTCGGAGAGGCTCATTCCTATATTTCACTTTTCAATTTGAACCATTTTTCGTTCAATGATGAACCGTTCAGAAAAAATTTTAACATGAGCGCCTACGGAGAAATTTAAATTGAATGTTGATTCTGAACTTCAAGGCGGATTTCCTTCAAACTAACTTTGTAAGAAAATGGTTTTGATAAATAATGTATTGTAAAGTATTTTTCTGAATAATCTTCTGTGAGGACTCTGATTCCGACTCCGACTTCGCAAACATGGCGGAAATGCAGGCTCAGAAAAAATGACTGACTGGGCAGACGATTTTTTGTTTATTTATTTATTTGTTTTGTTTAATTTATTATTATTATTTTTTTTTATCAGACGATTTTTTTTTGTCAACAAAAATTTTTCATTCACGAGAGCATTTTATTCCTTATTTATATTTAACAACTGGCAACGGATTAAAAATGAAATTCAAGACATTTTATTAACGAACGACTTTTTTTTCTTTCTTTGATAAAATGTGTTTTGAAGTTCTTTGTACTTTTATTTTATTTATTTTTTTTTTCTTTTAAAAACGATTGTGGAATTTTTCTACGGAAGAACTATAACTGTTACATTCTTTAAAAGGTGCGACAAAACTTTATTGACTTGTTTATTTACTTTTTACGTGTCTATTTTATCTGATGAGAGGGGTATATTTTGCTTTCAGAAATCAGCTTTAAGTGCTATAAAGATATGTTTGACATAATTTTTAGTTTCAGATAATCAAGAGAATATTGATCAGATGCTAATGCCGATGTCGATGTACGGGAAAGTAGGCTCGTTTAGTTCTTGACAGAACTTCTTGTTAATTTAAACTTTGTTACTTTTCATTTCTACAAAAACATTAATTCGTTATCGTCAGGGGGGCCCATCCCCCCCCCAAGCTCAATGGCGCAAATTCTCCCCCAAAATTTTTCACAACCCTCTTGTGCTTTTTATTTTTACCTCTCTTTTTTATTTTATTTATTTTTTTAAATATTATTTTTTTAATATTTATTTATTTACTAGCTTAATACCCGGCGTTGCCCGGGTGCTTATTAATACAACATAGCATTCAGGGAAAATAAGTTTGAAAGAGTTCTATTCATATGGGTATAAAGTAATTAGCATCAATCAGTCTCTTAGGTACAAACTTTGAAAAAAACTAAAATATTACAGAAAGTTAAACGTTTACAGAAAAATAGTCTTATCAAAAGGTGAAAATGAAAGATAAATGTTGTCTGTGCTTTGCCGCGTCCACTGGCATGAAATATATGCACATGGAAGTGAAAAAATTGCATCAATTTCACCCGCCAAATTTAAAATATTAACTTTTCTCTATTAACTGTTCCCACCTACAAAGTAAAAATTATTATAACTCAGAAATAAATCTGTTTCTCGTTCTGAAGGCTTATCTCCATTACAGACGCAACTGTCGTCGCATTGCAAATTTGAAATTCAAATCCGTGGCTCTTTTTATAAAGTCCACATGAATTATGATTGTTTTTTACTTATTTCAATGCTAAAAGGAAATAGGTGAGCCTTAAATTGAAAATTCATTACTTTAATCGTAATCATTGTTGGAAAATACTAATATTTAAAAATCTTAAATTTCATCAATTTGAATGCTAAAAGGCCTATCTCGATTACAATATAAATAGGCTAGATTCCAATAAAAGGGTCATTTTTTGACAAAAAATTTAAATTTGAGCTTTTTAGATTTTTTAAAATTTCAAGACCCCGCCTATGAGAATTCTAGGGCATCAAGGAACCTCTGTGTCAAGTTTGATGAAAATCTGACGCAAACTGTGGATTTGTATAGAGAACAAGTATATATATATACATACACTCATTTTTATAGATATAGATTTTAATATTATTTATTTATTCTTTTAAATATTATTTATTTATTTTTTTATTTATTATTAATTTTCTAAAAGTACTAATTATGCGTAGAACAGAATTGCTTTTTTTCTTTTCCAGATATTCCAAGCATATTCACACACAAAAAAAAATAATAAATAATAATAATAAAGAAATAAAAGAACTAATTTAAATTAAAAATATTAATTAATGAATAATAAAAAATCAGTAAATGATTTAAATAAATAAGTAAATAAATAAATTAGCTTTAAAAATCTCCCCCCCCCCTCCAAATTTTGATGGCGCAACTTGCGTCATAATCCCCCTCTGTGGGCACCCCTGGTTATCGTATGAAAGCTCTTGGATATTTTGAATGCATTAAAACTAAAAAAATGATTTTTTTAAAAATTGTTTTAGTGTACAAACTCCCCTTGAAAGTCATAAACTTTTGCAGAATACCCTTTGTGTCGTAACACAGCTGAATTCTTCGGCATGCTCTCGCCGATGCTATGTGGAGCATCAGGGATTTGGAGACGTTTTGCCGCAATAAAGTGCATTAGTTACACTTTTAAACGAGTATTTATTACAAATACAAAGTACAATTGAATGGGCAAGTGGATAAAAATTGTCACATATCACCTTGCAAGTGGGCGAGGACAATTTTTTAAATTTCTAGAAAAAGCTTTCAAAAAAAATGTTATATTTTTTTTAATGGATTTTTCTCAATGGGTAAAACGGGGTCATATTCTTAGCTACCAATCATTTCTGGGACTAATGGGGACATGATACTAATGGAGTTATTACCTTTATCAATGGTAAAAAGTAAATTTCAAAAATTGTCACATATCACCTTTATCCACTTGAACCTTCAATTAGTAAAAATACAAATATTATTTTAATAAAATAAAATAAATAAAATAAAATAGAACCAACTAGCAGTTGTTTCTATTTCATACTATACCAAGGATAATTGTAACTAATTAAATTACAAATAGTTTTAAGGGAAGAAAATCAATTCATACAGTTTTCTGCCTTCAAAGTCTTTCTATAAGTATCAAATAAAATGTAAGGCTAGAAAATTATATTTCTAAGAGCAAGCTATTTTTTTTCTAACTGCAGGAAATCTTATCCTCGATTTTAATGTTTCAAAATTTGTATTTACGTATCTTATGACGAAACACAAAAAGTCGAGAACCCGATTCTAGAAATACAAATATCTTCAAGGAAACAAACGGGAATATCGGCAAATAATGTTTCAGTATTCTATTTCATTTCACTTTCTAAAAAAGTAAATCTGAGATGAGTACCATGCTTCGTGGTTTGGATTAGAGTGGCGTAAGTATGGTGAGCATTTGTCCCGTTTTGATCGGGACAGTCATTTTTTGTTGGGGACTGTCCCGAAGTCCCCGGACACAGCTCCGGATGTCGAATTGCCCCGCGCTCTGAAAAAAAGAGTAACCAAACGGCGAAAATTAGCCTTTTTTCTCCAACAAATGACAAATTGCTCGGTGCATAAAAAAAGGAGCGGAGCTGTTTTCTTTTGTACGGTTCCCATGGAGACAACGCAAAGTTTCTGAACTTGATACGCCTATTTTAAAGCAACCGAGTATACTGCCGTGGGCAGGTAAAGGGCAGTAACTGCAAAATTTTCGATTTTCATTTTTTTTGCATTTTTGAAATCTATGTTACATTAGTTTTGTGGTACAAGCATCTTTTTTTGGTTTCCGATGAAAAAAAACTGTCATTAACCAATGGTAATTAGCAGTAACTGCATTTTTCGTTACGATGGGCAGGTAAACGGCAGTATCTACATGTCTGCAGGATGAACATAATATGAATCGCTGTGCAAAACTTGCATCAAGCCGCAAAAGCCGTGTTCCTTTGTACCTAAACTGAGCGAAAGTAGGGGTGCCAGAATGGGAGGTCATTGGTTGCACTTGAATGTTCCCGGGGGGGGGGTGTTTTATTAATTTTTGGGGTGAATCAGTGTTAATATCAATGCAGACTTGAGTGATATAAATTGGCATTACCACTTGGCGATATATCGCCAAGCTTTTGGTCGCCAAGTTCTTGTCGCCAACTTGGTGACATATCGCCAAATTGGCGACAAATTTGGCGAAAAAAATTATTTTATGAGTTAGGGTTCAATTTAGCGCTATTGGCGGTATTTTGCGAAAAATCCACTGAATGATGCTAAAATCGGCGATATTTAGAAAATGAATCGTTGTAAATCATTTTTTGCATTATTCGTGGTACATTAGGCGCGTAAATGTTTGAATTGTTATCTTGCTTATTCCAAGCACTATTTAAACACTTAAGGCATCTACTAAGAAATTTACACGTAAAAGGAAGTAATGTGGGGTCCATACCAGGTTTTTTTCTTTCAAATAAAGTTTCTCTCCACTAGCAGACAATATTTTTCACGATTTCAAAGATACACAAGCCAAACTTGGCAGACGACAAACAAAAATGCAGCAATGAAATGATTTCATTTACATTGTTTTGTTTTCTTTTAATTACAGTTGCTTTCATACTAACAGACGATAGTTTTTGCAGCTTAATCCCTAGCTGTTTTAATAGTGCTATTAAAAAAATCGTCTGCACAACAAGCATTTCAAGCGCTCTTTTTCTCAAAGTGATTTCTTGTTTTGATGCAAAGTACAAAGCATTAACTGATTTGTAGTAATTTTAAAACATCTGATGTGAACGCCACACTACTTCCTTTTACGCTTAAATTCCATAATAAATACCTCAAGTGTTCAAATAGTACATTAGAGTGAGCAAGATAACAATTCAAACATTTACACCCCCAGTTTGTCACGAATCAATGCAAAATATTGTTTTACAATGATTTATTTTCTAAATATTGCCAATTTTAACATGATTAAGTGATTTTTTCGCAAAATGCGCCCAATAGCGCCAAATTGAATACAAATTTTTTTTAAAAAAAATCATTTTTTCACCAAATTTGTCGCCAACTTGGCGGCAAACACTTGGCGACCAAAAGTTTGGCGATATATCACCAAGTGGTTGTACCAAATCATATCACTCAATCTGCATTGAAATTAACATTGATTTACCCCACAAAGGGCTAAAAGACCCCTTGGGAACATTCGAATCCAACCACAAGGGGAGGTGCACAACTAGACCACCCTCAGAGCCTACATACCAAACTAGAAGCTTTTACGGCATATAGTTTTTGAGTTATGCGACATACATACATACGCACATACATAGAAACATACGTACATACATACGTACATACATACGTACATACATACGTACATACATACGTTACAAGAAAACTCGACGTAATTAACTGGGGCATGGTCGAAAAGGATATTTCGGTTGTTTATATGTTAGTAGATGCACGTGCTGATAGGTCAAAACAACTACTCACCATTCATTCGGGGGTGAGCAAAATCAAAATTTAACCTTAATTTTGAGTGAAAATTTCTTTGTGATCATATGACTTCCTTTATTTAGTAAAAGGAAGTAAAAATGGCTGAAGAATCATCAAGTTTTGCTTCATATTTTGTATAATACAATACAGTTTCATTATATTTTTTAATTATATTTCGCGTTCGTTTACATTAAATCTATATCTAGTGGATGCACGGTATTTATGTATATTTTTAAATAAAACATATCATTCACAATGCAATAATATATTTCGTAATAACATATCTACTCCGCATGTTGTCGAATATGTAAATGCTGGACATTTAGTAGCATAACTGTGCAGTTACTGCCGACTGTCAGTCAATCCCGCAGGACAATTAGAGTGAAAAGGGCAGGTAAACGGCAGTATCTGCTTTACCTCTCTCTGCGCTTGCAAAATCAAAATTCAATCGATTACCCAAAAAATATATCGGTATAAACATATAGTATCGCCTATTTTCGAAGTTCAATGTTTTATGGGTGTTTGTGGGAAATCAAAAACGCGTTTCTTCAAATATCTCGAAAACTCATTTTTGCAGATACTGCCGTTTACCTGCCCACGCCAGTATAGTTCTCTCACTATACGTTTCGCAATTGAAGTCCAAAACACAACGGCGGTCACAAAAATAAATAAATTCTTAAATTTATCAAAAATCTATTGAACATTTTGCGATGACATCACCAGAAGGCTTATTCGGGAATGATTTAATCGCTCAAGATAATCGTATTTACTTAATTGAAGATATCTGTTACATGGGGATTCCAATTCGCAGTAAATAAGTACTTCCCTGGCAGGTTAACTTTCCAGAGTTAATCTCATTCTCAGATTTAAGCTCCATTGGGAATTTTTAGATAAAAAAATCTGGTATGGACCCCACACTACTTCCTTTTACTGTGTAAATTTCTTAGTAGTTGCCTTAAGTGTTAAAAAAAGTGCTTGGAGTGAGCAAGGTATAACAATTCAAATATTTACTCCCCTAATCTGCCACGAAACAATGCAAAAAATATTTTACAATGGTTAATTTTCTAAATATTGCTGATTTTAATATCATTCAGTGAAATTTTCGCAAAATATCGCCAATAGCGCCAAGTTGAACCCAAATTCAAAAAATAATTTTTTCGCCAAATTTGTCGCCAAGTTGACGTCAAACACTTGGCGACCAAAAGCTTGGCGGCATATCGCCAAGTGGTCGCGCCAATTCATATCACTTGAGTCTGATTTGAAATTAACACTGATTTTCCCCCAAAAAGGGGTAAAACACCCCCTTGGGAACATTCGAATGCAACCACAAGGGCAGGTGCACAACTAGACCAGCCTTAGAGCCTACATACCAAGCTAGAAGCTTCTACGGCATGTAGTTTTTGAGTTATGCGACATACATACGCACACACATACGCACATACATTAGGGTGGGGCGAAAAATAAAAAGTTTTTCAGATCAACTTCTAATAGTTGCCAAAAGTTGTCTTTGGTGATAGTTAGCTTTTGTACCAAATTTGAGAAAAATCGGTTAATATCTTCAGGGGGCGCTGCGATCGCAAAGTTTTATCATAGTTTTATCCGGATTTTATGGTTAAAATATGAAAAACAATGCCGTTAGCTAATCTCATTGCATTTTTTTTACTCATAAGATATATTCATGCATTCAAAGCATATGAAATAACTCACAAAAAAATTATTTTTTATGATCTATTTATATTTCAAGCATTTAAAAAAAACAAAAACGCGAAAAAAAGTGATTTTTTTTAAAATATAAATGTATCATATAAAATAAGGTTTGTGAGTCATTTCATATGCTTTTAATGCATGAAAACATCTTTTGAGTAAAAAAAACGCAAAGAGACTAACTAACATTCTTTTTGATATTTTAACCACAAAATCCATAACAAAGCTATGGAAAACTTTGCGATCGCAGCGTCCCCTGAAGATATTAACCGATTTTTCTCAAATTTTGCACAAAAGCTAACTATCACCAAAGGCAACTTTTGGCAACTATTAGAAGTTGATCTGAAAAACTTTTTATTTTTCGCCCCACCCTAACATACATCCGCACATACGTACACACAGACGTCACGAGAAAACTCGTCGTAATTAACTCGGGGGTGGTTGAAAAAGATTTTTCTGCTGCTTATATGTTGGTAGGTACATATGCACGTGCTGACAGGTCGAAAAAACTACTGAACATTCATTCGGGGGTGAGCAAAATCAAAATTTAGACTCAAATTTGAGTGATTTTTTTTTTTTCGCGATCACAATACTTCCTTTACTACGTAAAAGGAAGTAAAAAACTAGTTCATAAATTCAGGGAAATTTCGATATTGAATTAGAACTCTTTAAACACAGCATAAAATGAGCTTGTCGTGACGAATAAATAAAGAAATAAATATAAAAATAAAGAAAAGAGAAGCAGAGGATTCCATGCTTTTACTTAATTTTAATATGTAATAAAATACTTAAAAAACGGGGTTTTTTTTAATTTTTAATGACTTTATTTATTTATTTATTTATGCTCATTTATGGATGAATATTTATCGACATTACGGAATTTTCTAATAATTCAATATGTTGGAATATTATTCTATGGTATGGATCAATGGTATTTATTATGTATAAGCTAACTTTAATCCTTAAAACATTTTGAGAATTAAGAAAATTGAAACAGCACTTAATTTTATTTCGTTAAACAATTTAATAATCCATAAGTTACAGATGCTTTTTATTCAAAGTTGTATTTTTCAGTCATTCAAATATTTTAACGTAAAGTTGTGAAATAAATTTTTATCAAAATGTACTATTACGGACTTAAAGTTTTAAACTAAGCTATATTGTGAAATTGGATTCATATTTGCAAACCTTTTATGTGTTTAATCAGATTAAAGAATAGATTCCACTTCGTATGGAAAATATTTTCGAAGCTTGACAAACAATAAGTACATTATTCGTACACTTCATTTATCAAAATTATTTTTAAGTTAGTGCAAGTCAAATAATGAAACTATACTTCATAACCATGGAAATCAGTGTCATGATTTTTGCATTTGCAATTAGATTATTACTTCTATTAAACAAATCACTTGGTATAATAAGGGAGATTTTTCCAGTTAAAAATATTTTTTAAGTATCTGATCGAAGCTTGACAAACAATAAGTACATTATTCGTTCACTTCATTTATCAAAATTATTTTTAAGTTAGTGTAATTCAAATAATGAAACTATACTTCATAACCATGGAAATCAGTGTCATGATTTTTTTGCATTTGCAATTAGATTATTACTTCTATTAAACAAATCACTTGGTATAATAAGGGAGATTTTTCCAGTTAAAAATATTTTTTAAGTATCTGATGATAATGTCAGTTTCATGGATTTTAAATATTTTAAACATAATAGTAATGAGAAAGTGTACATTTCTTTAAAAAAAGTCCTTTAAAGATTTCCAAAATCTTTACAATATCGTATTCGGGCAAGGGAGGGGCAATTGATTTTTTTTACTTACTTTTTACTGTGTATACTAATTTACAAATATTGATCACAAACGTTTTGAACTTCTATTCCAAAACATTTCCTGGGGAGACCCCAAACCTCCTTCTCCTGACATCATTAAACTAGAATAAAATTGCGATTTTAGAACTTCAGTTTCGAAAAATTACAGGTGGAGAGTCCCTCAAGGGAAGGGCGATCGCCCGTTTCGCTCCTCCCTTGTATCCGCCCCTGTGCTCAGGGAGAATAACACTCGAGTTGTTAGACTCAGTAAGTTTTTTTTTTACTTATTAGAAATAATTTTTCCAATGTATTTCCCTTAATATGAAATCAATCGCTACTTTTTTTTTCTCAAGAAAGTTGTCAATTGCCCGAAAGTCACTCTCCTAGTGAGTGAACCCAATCTTTTTTCTAAAATATAATTAAATTATTTTTAAAAACTATACCAACATTCTAAAAATTAAATTTGTAACATAAAATTATGCATACTTAAAGGTCTGAAATAATAGTACATCAATCTGTCTTATTATTTAAATGATCAAAGTTTTTTTTTTTTTTTTTAAGTTTGTCCGAAGGTTTTCATGTCACTCTCTTGGCCTATGAATGAGTTCAATTATTATTACGAGTAAAAAGAAGGAATTTTCAATTTGCTGTACAACAAGCAACACTTTATTGTCACTAACTTGTTGGATTCCTTTAGTATTTTGTTATTCTGATTTTCCTGTGGTGTTATTAATATAACTAGCTGATGTGCCCGTCGCCTCACGAGGGGTTAAATGCAGCATGCCAGATCCAAGAAAATAAATATTTGATTTTCAACTAAGCTCAGTATAATCATATTTCTCAAAGGTATTTTTTCTGACCATGCAGTAGAGGAACATGGTGTGAAAGAGAACGTGAAATCAAATTTAAATGCGTTATTTTTTTTTTATCCGCGTGATTTTCCAAAAAATCACTTTCTATTTTCTAACTGTTGCCAAGATCAATTCCCTTTTTATTTACCCCGTTAGCGATTATTAGCATAGATGAATATAAAAAATCCTAAGAAAGCAATAAATTTCATATTTACTCCAGATAAGCCTTGGCTCAAAATTTTCATTGTGATCATCATTAATATTGTTGTTGCAAGGCAACAAATTTTTGCAACAATAGACTGAAAATTTAATCATTTAATGGGGAAACTATATGAAATTTACTGTTTTTTATAATAACTTTTTAAAACTAAGTTTTTTAGAACTAAATTATAGCCTATCCTGGTTCCTGTTAATGTAGCTACAGGTAGTGATCAAAATAATGGAAACACTTGAGATTCATAAGAAAAATCTACCGTTCATCGCAAATAAGCAATCAATTGTTCTGTAACTTTAGTAATACAAAATATAGACTTCAGCGGACATTTCCACATTGAAATTAAATCACCCATGCATTCGGGGGACGACAAGAAGGGGGGTCGGAAGAAAAACCGCTTTTTGACCTTAACTCTTCGAAAATAGCTCGGAATAAGCTGTCAATTTCAGCAATTAATTAGCATACTATGTATAATTACTGTACAAATTTTTATGAACGTACTACTTATACTTCCGAAGATATGAAACATTTTTTAAAAAACGGCAATTTTTTTTGAAGGGTTTTTGCTCATAACACGCAGAGTTTTTGATCAAACCTTATAAAAACTTCAGGAAAGATGACAAAATACAAGAGAAAGAACATACTAAAACGGTAAATAAAAATATTAAAAATTCAATGAGATATGAACGTTAAAAGGAAATAATTTTTCACGGCGCATGCGCGAGCGACAGAAATGTATAACTACAAAAATATTGTACCCTGATTTATACTGCATCTTATAAAAAAAGTTCCAGTTGAATATCATGAAAATTGAAAAAGATATCAGCGATCTAGTAAGCTGTATTTCATTCATTCGCAGACAATACATAAGTAGTGAGGGCCTGTCCTCAAAGAGCTATTTTTAAATTAAAGGTGATTGCGTCATCGTTCAAAACCAACGTTTCAGAGGGTGTTCGGATACTTTTGGCCACCTACGTGTAAGGTCTTTTTGGCCGAATAGGCGAAATGTGACTTCTATGCCGAATATAAATTTTAAAACTGTGTACAATTAAACATTGAAAAAAATGCTCGATTATCACCACACTATTTGTGGACAACCCCCCACCATTTATGTATTGTCTACGAATGAATGAATTACAGCTCACTAGATCGCTGATATCTTTTTCAATTTTTACGATATTCAACTGGAACTTTTTCTATAAGATGCAGTACAAACCAGGCTACAAT
Organism: Uloborus plumipes; assembly: GCA_038373865.1. Classification (NCBI taxonomy): domain Eukaryota; kingdom Metazoa; phylum Arthropoda; class Arachnida; order Araneae; family Uloboridae; genus Uloborus; species Uloborus plumipes. Next base: position 13,569 of record JAXGGA010018364.1, read on the forward strand.
ATTTTTGTAGTTATAAATTTCTGTCGTTCGCGCATGCGCCGTGAAAAATTATTTCCTTTTAACGTTCATATCTCATTGAATTTTTAATATTTTTATTTACCGTTTTAGTATGTTCTTTCTCTTGTATTTTGTCATCTTTCCTGAAGTTTTTATAAGGTTTGATCAAAAACTCTGCGTGTTATGAGCAAAAACCCTTCAAAAAAAATTGCCGTTTTTTAAAAAATGTTTCATATCTTCGGAAGTATAAGTAGTACGTTCATAAAAATTTGTACAGTAATTATACATAGTATGCTAATTAATTGCTGAAATTGACAGCTTATTCCGAGCTATTTTCGAAGAGTTAAGGTCAAAAAGCGGTTTTTCTTCCGACCCCCCTTCTTGTCGTCCCCCGAATGCATGGGTGATTTAATTTCAATGTGGAAATGTCCGCTGAAGTCTATATTTTGTATTACTAAAGTTACAGAACAATTGATTGCTTATTTGCGATGAACGGTAGATTTTTCTTATGAATCTCAAGTGTTTCCATTATTTTGATCACTACCTGTACAAAAGTAGTCATTTATGTATATAGATTTTAAAGTTGAAAACTGACGAAAAATGAAATGTAACATTTTTGATGTCACTCACCTGGACAACATTTCTGTTTTACATAAAAGATGTTTTCTTAACTATTTTTGTTATGTGTAATTTAATTAAGAGATAAGAATTTAGAAAAGAAACTTGGGTCTTGGTAATAGGTCTTGTGTAAGTAAAATGCCACTCCCCTGGCAATATCTATACCAAGACAGCACAGCTGAATTGTGATATGATTAAAGGAAGTCCCTTCATTTTTCTCTTATTAACCTCATAAAAAGTATAAATTTTTGAAACAAATGTAAAGCGTTTTTATTCTATGAGAATTTGTGATTGGAAAATGTTAGGCTTTGGACCACCAATTGGTTTATTTCAAGCAATTAAAACAGTAGGTCCCAACCTTTTTCACGTAGGAGCACCCCGATGGGAGGTCACGGGAGGTCATTGTGACCTCCCAATAATTTCCGTATTCGGCACAGTTTGATGATGATTCGGCAATTGGAAGACAAAATTGCAACATTGAGATTATTTGTTCTTTTTAGTTTTAGAATTTTTTTTTTAATATGCTTATACTACAATGCAACCTTTCTTGGCAAAAGCATCGTGACGTTTGCGTGACGTTAGCCTATGAAAAACGAGCTAGATAAAACGTCACAGCCTATTTGGCGAATTAGAGGAGATCGCTGACTGCTTGTGAGCTCTTATTGGCTCCACCCGTAGTGACGTCACTACCAAGTTAAGTTGCATTTTACTATAGTGTTTTTTCTCACTAAATGTTATGCATGTACGACATGTGTTCATGCTCGTATTTTACCATTCGGTAAAATTGGAACTTCATTCGGCAAATTGATAATTTTCCCCCTCCCAAAAATTTTAGTTCGGAGCCCCCCTGTTTTCACGTTTCCACTCCTTTTCTGCCAATTAAAAAGCTCGCGGCCTATATGCATATCCCCCACCTCCTATTACATAGTATTAGTATGTAATCAGTGCGTATGTTTTATATGAAAACTTTTGGTGCTTGAAACTTTATTTGTACTGAACTTTGTATTTAACGCACAATAATTGTAGGAACCTGAAAATAGCAGCGACTTTTATTTTTCTTTCTATTTTGACATTCTCGCACTTTAATGTTGATTTTCCGATTTTCCATGTATTTATGGCAAAAAAAAAAAAAAAAAAGCTTCGAAGCTTGTCTAGAAAAGTACAGAATAGTATTAATTACTATTAAATAAAAATAGGAACCTCATGGCAATTTTTTAAACAAAATTTTAAACAATATAATGTTATTAATAAAATTAATCGTAACAAACATCGCTACAAAGTTAAATAAAAGCATTGCATTTATTTTCTTATGCTACAACTTTGAAATTGTGCATTATTATGCATTTCAAAAGAACGAACTAATGTCGCGACCCCACAAGTAATGCGCCAACGACTTCATTTGTGGTCGTGACCCGCAGGTTGGGAACCCCCGATTTAAAAATAATAAATTCACATGAACTTTTGTCTGCACTCAATTCATCAGTACCTACTACCAGGAAAAGAAGTTTGAAATAAAAATACAAAACGAAGCAATTTTCTCTTTTACCTTTTCATAATAACCCAGTACAGTCGACGCTCGTTATAACGACCACACGTTACAAAGACCATCCCAATATAACGACCGATGAGAAAAACCCCAACTGTATCCCAATATACTCTATATTCTACCTCTTATAGCGACCACTCGTTATAAAGACCGTTTTCTGTAGGACGGAGACGGTCGTTATATCGAGCGTCGACTGTAGTCACATTACATATCATAAAATGTTGACGTAATAAATTCAAGGCTCGGCACAATTTTTAAGCTGGCAATTTTCAGCATGCCTCAAAAAAACTTTCATATAGTCTTTTTTTTTAAATAAAATAATATATGCCACCCAAATGGGTTGCATACACATTATCATAATCGTGCTCATCTTAGAATACATTTGCGAGTCACATTTTGGAACGTGTTTCGTCTTACTGCATGCTTCTTCGACGGCATCAAAATCAATATTTTAAACATTCTTGTTCACAGATTACAGAAACGTAATTTTGCATGAGATTTTACTTCATTACTTTGTGAATACAACTCTTTTGTCAGTGCATTTAATAAAATAAATAATAAATGATATTGGGGTTTTTTATTTCGGAAAAAGAGTAGAATATTTGAGTTATTTTTTACCATTTTTGGTCAATCAAAAATACTGTACTGCATCACGGGGGGAGATTTTAGGGTTCAAACCTCTCTGCAATTTTTCGCAACTGTTCAAAAAAAAAAAAAAATGCTATTTTTATTGTATTCGAAAAAACAAAGTTGATTGATTTATTAATTTATATATTTTTCATTTCTATTTGAATAATAAAATTAAAATTATTGAAAAATTGTAAACTCGGTGCTGTTAAGTGCAGTATTTATTTTGATTGCAGTTGGTAAGAAATATCATTTCTTCATATAACAATTTTGCGTTTTGCTTCAGATTTTGAAAACCTGCAGATAACCTCATCAACATTAAAATGTATTTGTCTCCACTAATGCTCATAAAAACCAAGACATTTAGACAATTGCTCCCTGTTAAATTCCTTTAATATGTTTTCAGCCTCCTTAGTCATAGAAAAGTTATCTCTTTCATTAATAGCAAAAATTCAGGGATGATTGGCAATGAAGTCAGAATTTAAAGAAGCTTATGAATAATTAGGCAAATAAACCTTATTAAAGGGGGAAAATCAATTTTAACAGTTGATTTTTCCTTTACTGTTTTAGATTTCTTAACAAATATGTTTTATAAAACAGTCGTGAAACAAAAGCCAGGTTACGGCCTGTTACATCATCATTGTTTTTCTAAGTAGTTTTTTTTTTTTTTGATGCGCATTTAATGGAATCGAAAACAGGAATAATACTGTTTTATGAAATCAAACAAACAAGCTATATTTTCATTTTTCAAAAAGTATAATGCTTGTGCGAATTTTTGCCTTGCGGCTGACAAAAATCCATTTTAAAGGATTGACTTGTATCTTTTTTGTGTTCATTTAAGCTTATTTTCCAAAGATAAAACGCAATTTTGAAGTACTTGTTTTTACCGAAATATTATAACCAGCAAAGCGTGCGTTTAACCAGAATTGCACTTTTAAAGCTTGTTGCCATTGACCTCAAGTCTTACAGATTTTAACAATAGCTTTTTTTTAAATAAATAGATTCTTGTTTTGATCTTTTGATTGTTTTATTTTGTCATTTAATTTTATTTATTTATTTATTATTATCCTTATTTTGCTACTCATACTACATTTATTCAGAGATATTCTTCCTTTTACTTCCGTGAAAATAAAATATAAAGCCTAAAAATATTTGTCATGATTGTCTCTTTTTTTTTGCGTTCATATAAGCACTTATTATTTTTTGCTACTATGCTATAAGCAAGACGAATTACGTTTAACTGAGTTGTTAAGTTGCACCAAAAGTACCAAAACGTTCGAATTTTAACTTTAGTACCAAAAATGACAAACAAAGTCTCTTTTTGCGTGAAATAATACAAATAAAAATGTCAAAAAGATAAACTGAAAATTGCCTAATATAAAAACTTTTCGAAATATAAAACAAACACATGGATGCAATTCTTTATTGCAAAAACTTTTATTTTGCCAGAAACAAATTTGAAGTTTTTTCTTTAAACTTCTTTAGTTACTAATATTATTATGCTGTATTTGATGTACATATTTTTTTTCCTATGCTAAATACATATAGTCAGATAATTTGTTTTGATCCTCCCTTTTACTTCCGTGCAAATAAAATATAAATTCAAACAGCATTCGTCATGATTGTCTATATTTTTTGCGTTAACCAAAGTTGCACTTTTTAAAATTGCTCCCATTGATCGTCATTCTCTCTGGAGTTTATCCAAAACCCAATTCCTAAGACTTCACTCCGTTCTTTTTACGTTTTCGTCTATCCAAAGTACAGTTTCAAAAAGTACTCGCTTTGATCCTTCTCCCTACTTGTATATAATACAAAACGAATTTACCAAGGGTGGTTGTAATGCTTGTTGATTTTTCCCGCTTTATTGCAAAGCTGCGTTTTTTAAAATCGCATGCATTGATCTTTGCTTTTCTTCAAAGGCAAAGTACGTTTTTTAAATTGCTTCTTTTGATCCTGTTAACTTTTCTCCGATCGTATTACTCCGTGTAAAACTGCTTACTTTAAACTTTTGTGTTTTGTGCATTTATATGACAATGTCTTTTTTTTTTTTTAAGAAAGAGTGAATTTCGTTTTCCTAGAGATTTAAGAGTGCTTGCTGCTGAACCTTGCCAATTTTTCCCTTCGAACTAAATTGAAGACCTCATTGCTCGAATTTAAATTTTAGGGGGAGCAAAATTTCTCAATTTACAGAGTAGAACACTGTTGGACTTTGTGGTAACTTTACACAATTAAAAATCAGATTAATTTATTTTTCAAATAAGATTTCAAAATTGAGCTTAAAAGTGTTTGAGTTGATTTAAAAGTAAACTTTTGCTCTTCAAGAAAAGTGTTTGAAAGGATATGTTCGGTCCAAAAGTAAATAAATATATAACTTAATGTTCTTAAAATGGTAAGTTTCAAATCAAAATCACATGGACATAAAATGCGGAATAATTTAATCTCTTACTAATTAAATCAGTCTAAAATTCTTTTAATAAGAAAAAGTTTGTGATAAATTGCTTAAATTTTTCAATGAACATTTTTTTTAATTACTTGAGAAATGTGGCTATTTTTCTTGAGATAAGCAAGAAGGAAACATCCATACCACCTCTAGGTTTCCCTGTGCTTGTACCATTCTGTACCTCAGAACCAGAACAACGTAAGTCCAAAAATGGCGATTTTCACTTTATTAGTGCGTTGTATGTAGAATCTTATTCCGCATCGACCCATGAGAACGGTATGCCATAAAACAAATTCGTTCACAATTATTTAGCACCATTAACCCATTAATGCGTGACATTTTTTTTTTCAAAGATATTTTGTACTGGTTACAAACAGTGTTTAATGGACAGGAAAAAATATTATGTAAAAAATAATTTTTTTATTAAGGAAAGAAAAATCGTCCCTTAAAAGTTACGATAGACAATAGAGGGTACATACTTTTTTTACTAATTTTTTTTTCTTCCTACGATATAGTATTTAAAAAGACATTTTATAAGAAGAAATAAAATCATCAATTAACATAAACCGGGAAGCTGGGAATAACTTTGAAAACTTGGCTTTTTTTCTTGAGATTGTGAACGATGTCATTTCTGGTGAAGATCATATTAAAACTGCTACAGAACACACTTTACAATGTTTATGTGCTGCAATCTGTTTAATGACGAGTTGAAACAATACCAAGATACTCATTGAACACTATTATTTGGTTGAAATGTGCAATTTGGGGAAATTCAGACCCTTTTTTTGGACCGTCCCTAAAAAGGGACGCTAGGCATTAATGGGTTAAAAGAGCGCGAGTCGCATCCTTTGCATGCATCCGACAATCGTTTTTCTCCTCTACTGAAAAATGACGAAAATGAACTTACGTTAGTCTGGTTCTGAGGTACAGCATTGTTGTATGAAGTACAATATAGTCCACTGCAGTTGACCATTTCAATAAAACTTTAAAAAATGGTAAAATCACAATTTTTTTAAGCACTTTTCCGAGCCATCAACATTTCGTTCGTTATTCTCCATGTGACATATTTTTAAGGAATTTTGTAGTAATTAAGCATGAAATACATAAGGACTAACTATCGTTTAAAGGAAACAGATAATTAGATGCACTTGTTTAAATGTCATTCAAAGAAATATTACCCGAGAATGAAGGAGTAATACATAGCAATTGCTTTAAAATGTTTTTATTTTTATTTTCCTATATATTTTTTAATCTTGTCACATTAAAAAATAAATAAATGAAAAAAATTAAAAGAAATAAAACCGCTGCAGCTTGTCATTTAATGCTCTAATTGTACATTTTTTTCAAATAAAGAAGCTGTGTAATAAGGAGATTGTGTTCATCTTAATCTTTAACGAAAGCTGTAAGTTAAAATTAAAAAATTTATCACAAACTTTTGCATAACGCCTAATTTTTGTTCTGTTCCTACAGCTTGAACTTGAAAATGAAATATTGAATTCATTAAACTTAAAAGAAAGAGAGAGAGAAAGAAAAGAAAAAAAAATCTAATGAAAACCCTATTTATTCTTCAAAAGTTGTAAAAATCTTCAAATTAATTAATTATATTTTTTAGTTCATGAATCTTTTTTAAAAGAATGCTAGAATGATTAACAATAATGTCGTTCTACTGCCCTCCATTTTCGGAAAGAAAATAACGATGCTTTTTCTCAGAATTAATAACATACTTAGTTGCATTCTCAGAAATTCAATCAACGATTTTCTGAACAATTCTTGTGGAACTTAAATGGTTACCATTCCATGGAGCCAAACGTCTCTTGTTGATTTTCAGAAATTCCTTTTGCACTAAAAAAAGCATTTTAAAGAAAAAAGCGTTTCATTGTGCACTATCGAATAAGAAATTGACGGGGAAAAGTGACGTCGATATTCCCTGTGTCTTTTGCATGCGTGGGCGTGCTTTATCTTCTTAAAATATGTGACGCGGAACCGTTCATAAGGTGGGAAGTTAGGAAATGACAACACTTTTAAAATTAAATGCATTGCTCATAAAGATTTCGTCCCTTTTGTGTGTGTGTTTGCTTCTTCACTTCATTTCCTGTTTTCGTAAACTGAAAGAACATCTAAAAAATATTTTTTTCATGCAATGCACAAAACTGTAATCAGTTTGAACTTGGGGGGGGGGGATGTTTTGAAATCGGGTTATACCTATTGCCCCGGAGCCCGGAAAGGTGTTTTAAGTTTTTGCATGGAGATGCTCCAATAAATTTGGAAATTGGGCAATACTGCCGTGCTAAGTCGTATCTGCATTTTTTAACAAAATTGAGTTATCGCCACCAGGTGGCTCTTCGTGATGTATTTATCAAAAGAGGCCATTTTAGATCTGGCTCTGATCTGGAAATTTTTCGAAACGGAAGACCAAAACATTTGTAATCAACATGTCGCTTGTCGCACCCTTACTACAAAAGTGCCAAAACTCAAAAAACTACGTTTTCCAGGAATTGCAAAAAACTGTTCCCGGGCTGACTAGGTACATTTTAGTATTTTTGAATTTGTCAATATGAAGACCGATACATCTCAAACTATGTTCGTTAGTTACGCACGTTACTCTACGACGGCTGGACGACAACTCAAGATGTGGCATTTCAGGGGAAGGGGTCCTATGCATCTTGATAACAACATAACTACATAACTGCTCTCTGGTAGCTGATTTTTCAATGCAACTTCTGGCTCTTTTGAAGATTGGTAGAGACGTGTAAACTACGTCTAAGGAAGGTCATAACTAAAAAATTACAATTTTTGAGTTGTGGCACTTTTGTAGCAAAGGTGCGATGTGTTAACAAGGATGCATGGCGAAAAAATAGGCAGGTAAGAAAAAAAATCGCCCTCCCCTTGGAATATTTCTGGATCCGTCCTTGTTAAGAAACCCCATGCTGGTGTGTACTACCTTAACCGACAAATGTCGTTCATTACCCTTTCAAATCTTTTTAATGAAATACACGAGCGTCACGTGCGGGACAAGCCGGCGACATCTTCGTGAAATAGCCCTTATTCCAAAAAGGTAACGACTATAATATTACTATGGGCTACATGAATTGGCCAATATTTTCGCTCTATTGGTGTAGCAATGTCAAAAAAATAAGTAGGATTTGAAAATTAAGGTTCCAGTAGGTTGTCGTATTTTTTGCGAAATAATAATTTAAACTGTTGAAAAAAATTATGTACCGGCTCATTCCACGAAACAGTAGACGTTTTATTCCGCATGCGATGGTTCATATATTTCACTAAAAAGTAATAATTTTAAAAGGTGAAGACGAAAGTTTATAACCAAGAGATCACACATATGAGTGATTTCTTCAGCAACAAAATTTTGTTCAATACAATTTTAAAAGTATTTTTAAAGAAATCCGAAAAACGTCACGTTCGAGACAAAATAAGTGTTT